>VOQK01002364.1:33898-63360 GCA_015052645.1 Benitochromis conjunctus
AAAATTAATTTTTTTAAAATAAATTTTTTTTTTTTTTTTTTTTTACAAACATTTGCAAAACCTGAACATATGGCTATAGATGCTTTTTATACACATGAATTCACACCTATGATTTGGAATACATGATTTTAGCTGGTAGTGGGTATTTTCACAGTGCGGTAGGCCTACTGCTACTTAGAATCTGCCACTTTCACAAAAATAAAACCATTACATTTTCCTCAAGTGTGAAGTCATTTATTCTCATGTGGCTGAAATATTTACAAAACATGTTTGTTAGAGTGTTCTGTAATTAAGAATATACATAACAGCTTTTTTTTTTTTTTAGAAAGGCATCATTTAAGATGCAGGACTCCTGCATTTCATAAACTAAATATGGCTTAGCACATGAGAAACATTTACACAGCATCTATGGCATGTTTTGACAACATTTGAGTTCCAAATACAGATCCTGAAAACTCTGCAAACCGGTCCAGAAGACCAACATCCAGCTGGTAGAAAGCCTGGACTGTAAAGTACATTAATTTCAATTTCACCAAACAATTACGTATGGGATGCTCCCACACTGAAGTGCAACTTTTAGTAGGAAAATATAACAATTCAGTGCAATTTTTACAAACAAAAATACAAGTGGCAGCAAAGCTGGCACCAGGTGTAAGTGCACTTGTGTGTGTGTTTTGTATTCAAACTACTAATATGCCAGCACTACTAAGAGCATGAACAGTTTCCTGTATGTGGTTATGCCTCCATCAGTGCTTTTCTTTATCTTATTGCCAGTAACATTACACATAAGATACCCAAGAATCATTAGTCTGATACCCAGAATCCCAAAGGATTTTATGGAAAGCTATAGCATGCTCAAAAACTGAATTTGTATGCAGATTTGTTAAAAATGGCAAAAATGACCCCAAAAGGCCTTGGCAGATGATGTGTTTACTGAGTGCTTTTTGTATGTAATCACCAAGTGTTCTAATGCTCGAACTCCTCTCCCTTTTGTGTGCATACTAAGTGAAGTGCACCATACTATCCTCGCATTCTTTGGGCACAGAGAGCTTGTAGTTCTTGCAAATTAACTTATAATTCTTTCCATCATTGTTGTCCCAGTACTCAGCACCACAGACTTTGTACTGAATGGCAAACTCCAACACTGCTTCTGGTTGCAGGAAAGGAGGTACAGGCAGATGAAAACGAAATGTATCGCAGCTGATTTGGCCCATTCCACCCTCACAGTTCTTAGTGATGCTGGACACCCAAGAGGCCTTAACTTCTGCGCAGCTCCTCCACCCTGTAAACGAATAACGAGCCATCACATCTTTCTCAAAGTCCAAATTGAGGACTTGGGTGATTCCAATGACCCCCAGTTCAAAACACAGGACTCTCTCAAGGCAAACTTTCTGCTCATGGAGACGATGCAGGAATCCTGGATGGTCTCCAGGTTGCTGGGCAAATGCTGGCTTCAGGTATGGCAAAGAAATCTCCATATGCCTTCCATCTGCCATCTCTGCACTCATCAGCAGTCTAAAGGTAACATGATGGGGCACAAGTGGATCCTCTCCCGATTTAAAAATCTTGACGTCTTCCAGGTCCAGTCCCAAAGAGTCAACAAACCGTACGCCAACACTTCTGCACTGCTTCTTCTTTTCAGTGGCAGAAGGCAGCGAGTGCGACCGCTGACGGATGATGGGTTTAGGTGTGGGTTCACATGAGAGACTGCGGTGAAACTGTTCCTTTGGGAATGAGACTCTGGGGCTCGGGGGGCGGATTGGAACTGGCTTCTTCTGTGTATTAGGCTTGTCAGCCCGGAGCATTTCAGTCAGGTTAATAGTAACACACGACCTCTTCTGTTCAGACTGTGCTGGAGGAATCCTCTCAAGTCCAATAAACCACCCTTTATCCATGTCCGGTGAGAACAGGGGTTCAGCTCACCTGTAAAGTTGGGAAGCATTTAGTTAGCTGCAAATTTTACTCACATTAAAAGCATAAGCTGCAACATTAGCTTACTAAATGCAACAAGCCGTGAAGCAACTTTCAGCAGAGCAATATTGCCTTTGAACAGTAAAGAGTGGGCGTGTACTCGGGGAGTACGTGCCCGCATGCATGCGTGCATTCATTTGGTCGTTTTCTGCCTCTCTAAACAATTGCAGTATTCCTGAAACTACCCTTAACATCACTTGCTGCAATCAGACGTTGGCATCACCTCACCATGTAAAGATGTGAAGAGTCAGTCACGTCTAAGCTGCAGGAAGCAGCCCAATCTCGATCCTCCATGTAGAGTAGTATTATCAGAGCTGCGTGTTTCCGTGCACCGTGGAGTGCCTGTTATTGGCTGCAACCGCGTAGCCTGATTTGTAACTGCTAACTAGCTCCATTGCTCTCCAACATCCCTGAACGCATTCAGCGTGAGGTCTATACAGATCAGCTGACGTGCTCGCAGTTAACAGGAAACTACACACGGACCAGAATGACGTGTCATGGGTGATTGAGTACTTCAAATGAAGCGGGTGCGAGTTCACTCTTTTTATTCCTTCCCTGGGACAAGGTCCTCATCGGATCCCATCTTGTGCTCTCCATTTGCTTATCGACAGCAAGCAAGACTTTGCAAAAAAGGGGCTTCCGCGAACGCTTTAAAATGAGTCCAGCGCGCTTTTAACTGCAAATCCCATGATGCACCGCTGACGCTCGCTTCGACACGAACAGGCGAGCCAGTCAGCAGCAGGTAAACAAACCTATCTGACTGGGACGGCGAGCCAAACAAAGCGTTTGCGCCGTGTCACCGTCTCGCATTTGTAATGGCGATGAGGACGACCTCGGGGAAGGAGACGCGCCAGCTGTCAGCAAGTGATTCAAATAACAGCTGATCTGCGATCGAGCAGCGAGGCCATACGACGGGGATCAGGAGGACGCGTTTCAACCTGCGGATACAGGGGACACTTGACATCTACGCACGATGCACTGCAGCATTTTTGAGAAAATGGGTGTTTTTAGCCTCATTATCAGACTGGAATATGCGATCAGAGATGTCGGTTGGGTTCTTTAGCCACCGTGTGATTTAACTGCGTCGCACTCGAAAGCAACAATCATCCCCCACTGCGCTGCAACATGGGGCCCATCATGCAGGAACGCACAGCATCCACGACACTGAAACGCGTCGTTTCCAAAGAGAAGATTCGGGTGAAAAATACCGAAAACAGCGGGACAGTAACCAGGTAGGCCTCGCTTACGTTGACGCGTATTGGACGTTTGTTTTTTGTTTTTTGATTATTTTTTTTAATGTAGCCCTGACGTGAGGGCGATCCTAACAAACTCGTGTTATGTTTTTGCAGTTCAAAGAAGGGTAACAAGACGAAGAAATCTGTGGGACAAATGAAAAATGGTCTCTCAGGACCAGGTCAGGATAAGGACACGGTGACAACAGTGCACAGGGTATGTAAATGATACCCTGATAAATTAAAGGGATGTAAATGTATACAACATTATTATTATTTGATAGCATGATAGTGTTGCCTCATGAGTTCCTGCCTGTGTACATAAAGCAGAAGTAATGAGAGATTGTTTTACAGGGTGCACAATCAAAAGGTGCTAGAGTGAAGTCTTGCACTACACGCAATACAAGCAAAGTGTCCAGGTAAGAGTGGAGTTGGGGGTTTGCATGCTTTGCGATTGCTTTGTAAAGCCCTAAATCCCCAACAGCTTTTCCTCATCTGTCTCCTTACAGCCCCGAAGAAGAAGGGGATTTGAGACCTCAGCTCCGCAAGCAATCTTATGCACACAGGAAGGAGGAAAAGCGAGAAAATCAACGCATGTCCCAATGCAGCAGCGAGCTCCAGCCAAACCGTGGGGGGATGGGGAAAAACCGGCGAGCCCTCTCCCTGCCTCTCTCTCCAATATCAGGAGTACGGCAGTTGCCAGCTCAGCCCCTGATGCACTCCCCGGCTCCCACTCCCGAGGCACTCCAGCAGCACTACAACCACAAGGATGATGATACAGACAGCGCCAGTGATCTGTCGGACTCTGAGAGGCTTCCAGTTCTGCCCTCCCCATGCACTCCCTGCACCCCTCCCCACCTCAACCTCCGGGCAGAGATCATCAACACAAGCGACTTTCCCCCGGACTTTCCGGGACCCCATGGGGCAGTGGGTGATGAAGATGAGAACGAGAAACCCAGCTACAGTTACCCAGAGTTTCTTCCTCCTCCCTTTAACAGTTGGAGTCTGAGACAGCTGGCAGTGTTTCTGCATACAGAGGGTCGTGGTGCCCCCCGGCCCAAGCCAGTAGGGCCCTTGGAGAAGTACCTGGAGAGGCTCCTCCAGCTGGAGTGGCTCCAGATCCAAACGGTGCAAGCAGAGAGCAGCCGTCCGCCCGGGAGCCGCCCAAGGCCACAGGGCTTCTCCTCCGCCACTACAGCTCATCAACCCAGGCCTCACACAGCTCCGCCATCCCGACTCAACTCTCCAAAAGGGCTGCGACACACCCAGCGAGCATTCCCATTTGCACCCGTCAACAACCCCCCATCACCTGCCTCAACCCAGCACCAGCTCTCCCGCTTTCCAGTCTGTCCTCACTGTCACATTCGCTACCCGTTGTGCAACGGAAGCTGCTCCGCTTACGCCTACCAGCGCCACTCACGACTCAGCCCGCTGCTTGAGCGCAGAGCCAGACCCGGCGCGCCGACAAAAAGGAGCAGCAGTGAGACCCGAGCCCCCTCCACAGAAGGTAGGAGCCCAGGAGGACAAGGTGGAAGTGTGGGAGGGGCTCACACCCCAGTTAGCCCCTCAGCTGGAAAGAGTCACCACAGGCAAATGCAGGCCGCAGGCAACTCCCGTAAGCTACCCCAGGAATCTGGCACTAACCCAAACAACAGAGGTCAGGCGAGGAAAAGCCGTGTCAGAGCTAACTCTGAGACAGATGTTAAAAAGGAGGCCGGTGGCATGAAAGCAACTGGTGCAGAGAAACGTGCTTTTGCTGCAAGTAAGAGGGAGACCATGACATCCAAGAAAGAGGAGAGGGACTGGCAGAAGACAGAGGCAGTAGGTCAGGCCTCTAAAACAGCCATGAAAAGAGCTGCTAAAGACCTGTCCTCTCTCCCCAAAGCCCCAGTCAGTAATAAACAGTGTGGCAAAACAAAAAATGTGCACTTTGTCGCAAAGTAACCCCTGTAGACCTGCAATATAGTGCTTTCTTTAGAGGTTACTCGGTACAGGAGCAACCTATGCTTGCTTTCTGTGTAAACTGTGTAATACTAACACATTCTAACCATTGTACAGCTAAATCAGTCAGTGGTGTATAGCCTTTAAAGGTCAAAACCATCAGCAATCGTGCAGCTAGAATACAGAAAAAAAACAGCAAAGATAACTCAACATTTTACTAGAGCAGAACTATATACGCTGCATTTAATTCAGAATGTACAGTTATAGTTATATGGCTCACTATGAGCCTGAACACTGCTATTCAAAAAAAGTAAAGCTTTTGTGTACAATAAATAAATAAAACTATTGCACTGCACAGTCATTGCTCAGTAATCCTCTAATGTTAAAATAAGCATTTACTGTCCCGCTGACCAGTTTTCAGCATAAGTAATCCACAGTGAAGGTAAACAGAGGTCACTATGTTTCAACCATCAAATACAACCATAGCTGTTTCAGTGCAGTTTTTGAATGTTGGAATGTATTTTGTTTTCAATGTTCTTATTTTTTTTTTCCCCCCTCAATGTTGTTTTTATTGTTCCTTCGGTGCCTCCATGTTTTAATTTAAAGTTAAGTTAAAGCAAGTTTAGGTGAAAAGAAGGAGGCACAATAAGTGGTGGGGTACTGCAGTAATGTGGTCTGTGGTCCAGATATATTTGTGATATGCTTTTACATTTTCGGTTACAAGGGCTTTTCATGTTTGAACAGCTTGAATTGTAGTTATGATAATATACTGTATTTTGCATAGAGCTGAGCTCTTTCTATCATTGAAGACGGTGTAATGTTTGCTACGAATGTAAATGCATATTTTTCCAAATTTTATATGCCATAGTTATATTTATCAGAAGTGCTGTGGTTGACTTGTACTTTCTTCTTCTTCTTGGGTTTTTTTTTCTTTTTTCTTTTTCCATCATCATTGCTGTTTACACTGTCACGCACAAAAAGAAAAACGCAAAGAAAAAGAACTGAATGTAACTTTATTTCATTCCCAGGATTCAACGGAAGTTCAGAGGATTCTACATATCACCTCCATATCCCATACTTGACGTCTGTAGGACACTGTGTTTACATGAGTATTTTATCTGTTTCTTGTGATTATTATGTGCACTTGATTCATGAGAACACGACACCAATGTAAATGTGCTACTTATTCTGACTGCACCTCTTAACTTAAATATCTATGTAAACTATCAAAGCCATAGATAAGGGGGCCTGGAGTGGCAGTGTTGTTCTAAATGTGTACATTACATCGACATGCACGCAGAAAGATTGTGGTATGTACAGTATTTTCTCAATGTTGAATGCGAGTATTTGTAAGGCATAGAAATAAATGTTTTGCACACAAGCGTCACTGGTCTGTTGGTCATTCTTTGTAGCACCTGAAGAAATGATGCCAGATTCACAACTGTTTTTGTCATTGACGCTGTGCATGCAAATATGCAAACACATGTTGCCATTCAAGCACGCTGATTATTGGATTCATAAGCAAAACCCTGTGTACTAGTGTATTTCTTGTTGAATCTAATGTTAAATGGTTTGTAGTAGATTTTAAGCATCAGATCTGCACAGATAACTCTGTATAAAGCATTAGAGATGTTTTTCCCCATAGCTGACTGCTTGATAGACCCCTCAATGCCACCCTGATCATTGAATCTTTAACACTAAGTACTGGAGTAGCAGCATTGTAATAGAAAATCTCAATCTGATTATGCCTTCCTTTGGCATGGAAATGGTTTTAGAAGCTGGCGAAGCTGTTTCTCTCTGTCGTTCACACATCCTGCAACAAAGAACAGGTTCTTAAAATGAGAATTACCGTTGCCTCGAAAAGAAAAGGGGAGGGGGAGGGGGAGGGGGGGGACAAAATAAACGGGAGCAGCACATTTAGGCTACCTAGATGTGTGTTGGCTGTGAAACCTGAGCTGCCAAATGTTTGTAGGTTGGCATCCTCTCTGTAGACAGGACCATCATTCCACATGAGATCGTAGCCACCCACTCTTTTCTTCTTCCCAGTGAGCCTAAGGAGAAAACAGTCCATTAGAATGCAGCATGCAAAAAAAGGAAATGGAAGTAAGATGTTTAATGTTGGTAAGCTTTTCAAAAGTGCTTCTTCACACCCACATTCTTAACTTTTAAATATGCTATAATCCAGGCTCAGACCATATAAAATGACTGCAGGGAGGGGAAGCCCTCAAA
This sequence comes from Benitochromis conjunctus, assembly GCA_015052645.1. NCBI lineage: Eukaryota > Metazoa > Chordata > Actinopteri > Cichliformes > Cichlidae > Benitochromis > Benitochromis conjunctus. Next base: position 41,272 of record VOQK01002364.1, read on the forward strand.
CTCTGCTCCCTAATGACAAAAACAGAAAAACATATGAACGAGGTCTTTACCTTCCCTCCATATCCACAACATTCAGAGTGTCTTCCAGCAGTCTGCATTTCATCTCGTAATCCTCCTGACAGCTGGGCATGTATGATGGAGATGCATTCACCTCAATTAACCACCTGCGGAAAGATGAAGGGTTGATTATGTTCAGCAAACCTTTACTTTCGAGCCACTGTGGGCCAGTCCACAGGTACAGCAGACAGTTCATTAAGGATGGTTAGTATTTGCAGTGGACAGAGGTGCTTTAATTAATCTGTGTGCTGTAATTTAGCACAGCCCAGCTCTCAGCTTATCAGATATGCTGTGCATTTCTGATATCTGACTCTAGTGAATTTTTCTCTCCTTAGGTATTTATTTCAGTTTTATTTGATAAATATGTCATACAAGTTATCTCAGGCCATTGAGAGAAACCCAAAAATTCTTAACCATGAGCATGCATGCTTTAGTAGTGTATGTTTAGAAATACATGTAGATATGATAGTGTGGCATGTGTTTACAGACTTACGGTTTGAGGTTCTGATCCAGTAGTATGTCATAGCCATAGAGCTCAAAGCAGTGTTTGTCATTAATAATGACCTTTTGTACACTCTGCAGACTGCAGACAAAGATGTTGTCCATCTCTTTAAATAGGGTTTCTACAATCTCTCTGCCGTGTTTTGCAGTCAGGTATCTTCGAAGCTGTTGCATCTGCCACTTGCATCCCTACTCGGATGAAAAAAATACAGCAATAAAGAGATAAGAGCCGTTTAAATGATGTTTCAGAACATGTAAGGGTGACATGAGCTCTTTTTCTTTGAGGTTCCTGAATTACACACCTTCTCGTGATCATAGTCCGGTGCTGTTTTTTGAACAGACACATTGGTGAGATGCATATCTGAAAATAGATGCTAAGAAGAAAACTTTGCTGATGTGATTCAACATGGACGAAAGCAACAAAATTAGGATGCGACAGTCTCGGAAATGTGGCCAAACTGAGCTATTTAAAATTGACTTTACATGACCATTTCAACAATAGCAGAAAAAGGGATACACTTGTCATCAATACTGCTGAGGGAAAAGCGAATGCCTGAGAAGCGGGCAAAGCCGTCTCGATACAGCCAGGCTTTCAGGGGTACATACTGAAAGAGAGACAGACCGATTTTAGCATGCAGCAGATTTTATATTTTATATAAAACTATGCAAGCTACAGGGATCAGTACATACTGAAGTGACCAGCACATAGACCCTCAGATCAAACTTTCTGCCTGTTGGGGGAAAAAAGCATTGAAAGTAATGAGGCAAGGATATGAGCCTCTATTTTCTCATCAACTACAGTTAACATTGCTCAACAAAAGATTGTCAATTTTCATTCTATGTTAAATGAAACTGTAAATAAATTCTATTAATTTATTTAGCATGCTCATTACCATTGATCAAATAAGGGTTCTCTATATAGCGTTGAGCCACATAGCTTTTCACTTGAACTCCATCCTTCTGTTCCTCTGAGCGGGAACCATCCTGTGTGAGTATTACCAATCAGACTCTCCAAATGTCTGCTTTTAGCAATTTAACTTACAGCCAGTTCCTTACATAACCTCACCTTCTTCCACTCTATAATGTCTTTCAGTTTCCTGAACAGAAAAATGCCTTTGCCTTGAGATTTTCCAACCTAGACATGGAGAGATATTTTCATGACATCGGAGCAACATGGTTATAACTTATTTTTACTTTCTGAGGTCATAAAAAGATCTTTTTGTTTTTGGACCTGGTTACTTGTTTTTTTCTTTGCTTGTTTTTTGACTAACCGGCTTCATGATCCAGGTGCTGCCAGGGCTTCGATTGAATTCCTCTACAAAGAGATGATACTCGCTGGGCAGTGCAAAAGTGCAAGGGAAAAAATCACATTTGGATGCTTCTATGCGACCAACCTCCCTCTCAAGCTGTTTCTGGTATCTCTTGAGGTTTTTCACCATGAGATTTTTGCGAGTCAGCTGTAGTGCAAAACATAGAAACAAAGAAAATGACTTGCTTACTGCTAAAATGTCCATTTAACAGTTACATGCAACCACAGGCTGATGATACCTCACCTCATAATGGTTGCGAAAGTGGTTTATCCGTACGTGCTCCTCCATGTATGTATGATCAAAATTCTCCCTCAGCCATCCCACATCACACCAGTTGAAGTCCCACTCACCATCACTGTGAGGAGGAGAAAATAAAGCTGCAGGATCAAAGACACCACTGCCATCCATCCCTGGTGTAGCATTCTCTGGGGAATGTTCCTGATTTTCTTCCATATATGCAATCCTACACATAACTCCACAGAGTTTTTCTAAAATATCAATCTACTCACTCTTTAACTTCAATCCAGTTTGGTCTTTTGTGCAGGACATCTTGTATTGTGTTACAAGGAAGGCCACATTTGTAGCGCACACAACTTCTTCCTTCCCTGAGGAAACATTGCATCACAGTGAGTGCTACCAGTACGTGTATTTTTAAATGAACAATCAAATTTGGAACAATACTTACCGCTCTTCACATGAGCCTTTGTATCCATATGCCTGTAAGGGTGAAGGAAGCAAAAAGAACTCAGTGATCTTGAAGAGCGACAAAATTTAGCTTTACAAACACTTGACAACTTCAAGCTCAATTGGTAATTGAGTTAAGATGTTGTAAAATGTAGTCAATTAGCAATTTTTCTGAATTTGTAAATGGCTGCTTAACCCCAAGTTCCTCCTAATTTGTGCCTCTCATGTTTTACTAATTTATTTCAGCGTTAAGGCCACAAAATGGGGATAACCCAAAGTCTACGAGTGTGTTTTTCAGACAACTGAATACATCCTTGAATACAACAGCACTCTTCTGCTTTTATTATTAAATTATTAGCTCATGTACCCCCAAAGTAAAACCATTTTAACACTAGCACCTAGGCAATACCACATCCACAGCTTTGTTATAGGAATAATGTCGCTTCTTTCTGTTTACCTTATACTTTGACATGGCTGCCCTGACCGCGAAAAATAGAGGAAATTGTAGAAATTACTATTAAATTAAATGATTTTTCAAAAACACGTGAAAGTAACGCGTATTAGCTACAATAGCAAAAGTTAGCAATTGTGCAACCGTGTTTAACAACAGCTGCTACCATGGCAACCTTGCCCCGTACTGTGGGAAGAATGTCCTAGTGTGCTTCCCGTAGAAGATAGAGACTTTTTATTTTTTTTTTACAAGCAGAAGCGCTATTCTGAAACGAGACATAAAGGACCCTCACAAAGGCGAGGTTTTCATCCAACTCTTTTAAATCACGATCATGCTCCAGCATCTATGATTGTGTCTCATGAGCTGGTCGTTAACATGATAAGATGGAGAAAATATTAAAAATAACAGACCTACAAAAAGCTTCTAAAGAATGATGAAAATAGAAATTATTATTATCTTGATTATTAGAAATCTGTTCTATCAATTCACCACTTGGTGGCGCCAAAACTCCAATGAGTGGGCCAGGTGGGGCACTTGTAGCATATGCTAATCATTAATAGTATTTTGTTTATCAGCATTTAATATTATTCCCTGCTAAATTAAATCAATTAATGTGTTATTTACATATTTGTCTGTCAACAAATATATAAATGGAAGCTAATACTGCTATATTATATTATTATTACTATTATTGATCAACTTGCATCCCACTTAGCGATAAAAACCAGAGACAGAAATTGCACTTACTGATCTGCCATCACTGTGGTACCAAACTTTCCAAACCTTACTCATACTAGATCTTTAATCCCTTGCTTCTTAAATGGACAGAACACAGTGCTCTGTCAATTATAACGCTAACTAACAATAACAGTCACCCCATCGTGCATTTACACTGCAAAGTAAAGACCTACAATATTAGAGCGCAAAACCCCAACAACCAGAGGGGTTTTTTTTCTTTGTGACGGAAGCCAGCTAATTTAAGTGGTCATTACTTTTCTCAAATGAAAAAAAAAATGTCTCTGTGAAATGATCAGGACCCCCACCGTGTTTAAGTGTCACTCTGAGCACCTTTATTCTTTAAATACAGCGTTCCCACTGCTTCAGCACCGTATTCCATCGGGAAGCCAGCTTCCCATACCACCCACACCGCTCGTTCCTGAGTCCAGGCACTAAAAAGTGGTAGAGTTCACTACTTGGAATCACTCTCACCAGTCCCCTCCGTCCTCCCGGCACAGCCCCGTGAGCTTACCGTACCACCCCTCCATTGCAGCACAGCCAGAGACCACACCCCTGCCACAGTCTCACCGATCCTTTGGTTATTGTTAATGTTCATTTAAAAAATCCGTGGTGGGTTGGGATATACAGTATGTGACAGTGTCTCTTTTTAAGCTATAGCCAGTTTGTAAAAACATGGACACGTGTTGTTTTTCAGCCTATTGTCAACAAAGTGAGGGGAGCTTGCGCTGGACTCACATTTCTGTGAAAGTTAAGTAAACTGGCATATTACTTTTTGTTACCTATCACTAATCAAATAATCAACCATACTTTAGACTCTGGTTTATATGTATACATACATATATAAAAAACCTGATCAAGCTATTTAAGAGGATGAATGTTGATAACCTCTCAAATTGTAAAATGAATGGCTCTCTAGCTAAGCCTAAACCCAGCCTCAAAGCCTCCTTACCATCATTCAAATGACAGCTGTTACAAAACGCAATGTAGGATTTAAGGAACTGATTAGACTATGAGCCATTATGAGGGAGTTTTAATATAATTATTGGGTGTTTTTATCACAAAGATGAAGGCTGGATCAAATCTGCTCAAATGGCAAATTTTGATGTTTCAAATCCAAAACAGATGGCTATAAAATGGCATCAGTTTTCTTTTAACCTTCATCTGCTTGGCCTAGGTGCAGAAGTAAAAACATGCATGTATTAATTTGGTCTCCAAATGGCAATAAATATTTGAACCACCCCCGACCGACTGTGCATGCCATGTGTAATAATTAAATGAGCGTGTGATTATACCGCAATTACATGTAGGATGATTGAAAACTGACAAATTGCTTAAGCGGAAATGCTAACGTGATTTAGCGTTTTTAACCTTCCTCAGTGAAAAGTAAATGCAGACACTGAAAGCTGTATGAAACTTGAGCCATCTAAGATTTCATTGTTTCCTGCTTTAGGTTACCTCTAATACCTTTTAACATTTTTCCTACAACCAGCAACCTTATTGTTTTTAAACAACACTAAATTATAGTGTCCTGTTCTCAGTTTTAGTCCTTTGTGTTTCTTCAACAAGAAACATTCAAGCTTTTCTCTTTCCCCTTGCTTTTCAAAACCCAGTGTGTGCAAAAAAAACTTTGTTTCCTAATCCCTGATAATAAGTTAAGCAATAGGTGCCAATCAGAGGCCAGTGTTTCAGCAAGCTTTTATTCTGAGACACATTTCCTGCATTTGTGTCTGTGCAACAGTTTTGGTTTGGCACTCACTGTAGAGAGACTTTCTATCAGTCTCCAGTAGTAGCTGTATGCATGTTGCCTGTAATTTTGGCTAACCGCTTATGTTTAAATCTTTATGCAACAAGAAAAAAAACAGCTCCATGATCACAAGTGTCTTGGAACGCAAATTGTTTTTGGGGGTGAATCCACATGGGCTTCTCTCTTTTAAACATGCACCCTGTGTCTTCTGCGGATATGAAGTTAAATTCCAACTTTATTTTCCAATTGAAACTGTCATCTCAAATTTAGGTCATTCTTTCGCAGGCCCTCTGTGACCGTTTTAGTTTGACAATATTGATTCAACCACTCTGTGGGTTTTGCATACCCACAATACCGCCAACTTAACGTGAAGTATCACAGAGGTCATACAATTTCCAGCAAGTGCTAGTCATCAGTCATGGTAAACCATATGCTCTTCAACAACAATACCGCAAAGCAGGAAGTCTCTGGGGTAGAGGGGATCAGCTGCTACTCATTTGATCGCTATCTTGCTGTGTTTAGTGTTATAATTCTCACCTTGGAAGGATGTTCCGTTCGTGGAAAGTTCAGCACAGCCATACATATTTCTGCAGAGTCTTGCAAAAGTTGGTTGAAACCCTTGTCTGCATTCAGAGGAAACACCTTAAGTAAGTCACTCAGTGAAGAAAGCTAAGGGAACTAGGTTCATGCAGCATGACCGTTTGGAGGTGATGGGAGAGACACAGGACAAAAATTACCCAGTGGAAGTGAGCTAGACATTAATAATAGGTAATAATTAAATGCAGAGTATGTAAGCGCATAGAATGAAAAAGGTGAGTGAACAAGAAACACTCAGTAGACCAAGGGAAGCCCCTAGTAGCCTAGGCTTATTGCAACATAACTAAGGAAGGATTCAGGGTCACCTGATCCAGTTCTAAATATAAGATCTGGCACCAGTTAACCTAACATGCATGTCTTTGGACTGCAAACCCAGAGTACTCCAGGGATACCCATGCAAAACACTGGGAGAACCCCCTGAAAGGCCCTTAAATCTCTAAAAGAACCTCCCTGCTGTAAGGTGATAGTGCTTACCACTGCACCACAGTGGCACCGCTCATTTTACACAAACTCATCAGATTCATTTCAGCAGGCTTACATAGCCCTATCCATCTTAATACCACCTGTTTATTGTTTTTTCCGCTCCCTACTTTAGGAGCTCCACAGGGTAATGAGTGTGGAAATCCCCAGATTTAGCACACACAAAATATTTTCTAATAAAACATAAGAGGGCAAGAAAAACAGGACAAAGTGGTAGCTGGAATGCTTCTGTAATGTATTACGCTCCTTCATGTCTCCCGGTTCAGGCTTGAATGTGTTGCAAAAAGATTCCCTCTGCCAAAATAACAGCTATAATAAACACTACAGGGTTGGCAAGCCGAAAGTGAACATAAGAATCAATGTGTTATAATATGAAACTATATGCATGATTTCTTGAGTCAAAGCGAGGAGAAAAATAGATGTATTATTTACAATTGCTACAACAACCTGGGAAATAACAGAAATTTCCTATTGGGAAAACTTGGTAGGCCCACGATAGATTTTTAGAATGGTATTGGTAATGGAGTGTTATGTTGCATGAGTAAAATGAGAAAGGTTTAATTAAATGAGGCCTGCCTGGCTGTAAAGCTTCAGTTTAATATCCATGATCAGCAATGCCAAACCAAGGTATCCAAAGAGATTTTGTAACATGCTTATTCTGTTTTGACTGCCTACTTCTGGGTACATAATCAGCATCATATGAATCCAGAGTACAACGTCAGATTCATCCACCCAGGTTGCAGAGATCCTTCACAGAAAACCCAAAATGATACCTTGAAATCATGCATACGTTATGTGACTCCTAAACCACATATTCAGTTTTCTGATAGCTTTCTGTGTCTCCATAACACTGGTCAGGAAAAAGAAAACAGAATGTGGTCTTAATTTATCTGGAATTCTTTCTGTTTTCCAGCTTGGGGATTGTGCCAGAGAACTTGGGTATGGCACAAAACCTTAGCCTTGGGGAATTTGGGAAGGAACCAGAGGGCACTCATGAGTCAGACAGATTTAAGTTCGTTTGGATGCTTCTGTAGGAAAGTACTAATCCAGAACACTTACTGCAGATCATCCAGAGAATTAGAAGGTAAACATTTTATACTTTGGAGGATTACACCAATGTATCTAAGTAAGCTTTGCAGTAGTGTTCATATAAACGTGGACGAATTTTCTAGGTTTAATAACACCAATTCCAGGAAAAACTTTTAAATCCAGTCCAATTATAATCTATACTTTATCTAATAGTTTATCTTTAGACAGCCATTTCTGCAAATAGGAAAAAAGCACTTCCATATTTGAAAAATTAGCATTTCTCCCCGCTCCTTTTTGATAAGCAAACTGATTCAGAACAGGTGGAGTGATATTGGAGTGTGTTTTGCTTTATTTTGTAAAGCAAAACACTAAATGGTCTTCTGTGTATTGTTTACATGATAGAAAGAAACTGATCAATACAAAACAATATAGATACAGACCGTAATATTTAAGAAACTAATAAGATATTAGCGGGTTTGCTCATGAATGATCGTTGCCTCAAGATGGAAAGCCAGCTGAAAGGAAATTGGAGTTGGCGGTTCAGCGAGATATGTTTGTTTTCATTCACTTGAGCACCCACATTCACAACCCCTTTGTGGTCTGCTGGGTTTATTTGGGCTGGTTTTGCAATTTTTCAGCATCCAACATCTTAACTGACTGTTTCTGCATGTGATGTACATCACTGGTTCATGTACATCAGAGATCTCACCCATAAATAATTTAATTCAATTAATTATCTAAGTGCCCCCCACTCCCTCTTCTCCTCTTCCTCCTCCTCCTCCAACCTATTTTAGACTTTGCTTTAATGATTCAAGGGGCCACTTGAATTTTCAGTGTTAGTTCCATGTGTCCGTGACTACTTCACAACTTAGATATGTAACTTATTCCTCCCTCAGTGTTCAGAGCTGGGCTGGAACTGGGTCTCGCTGAAATATGACTGATATTTTCTATTTGGTTGTAAATCAGTCGTTGACTGCTTGATTTTTGTCTTTCATTCATCACCAGACAACTTCTGATGATTAATTGGATCAGTCAGCAACATTCCTGTGTACCAATAAAACACCTTTGTTGCTTTGGCTGTGTAATCAGGATCCCTGTCTTGCTGCAATAGCTCCACCTGACGATGGTGTGGTAGCAGCTTCTACTAAAACCTCAGCTGCACACATTCCATACAGTTTTATTTTTATGTCTACCCGTTATTGTTCATTTGAAAACAGGTGAAAAAATGTAACCTGCTCTTTGTTTTATTGAAGCTTCTTGCAATCCTCTGAGGATAAGAGGGCTATGCCAAGTCTCTTCATTCTGGCTTGTGTGCCTGATCTATGGTGGCCACATAACTGATCCAGTTTTGTATGGTGTGCCATGTAGTTTGCAAAATGCTAAGTATATTTGTACTTTATTTGCACGCCAAACACCCGATTTCAGCAAGTCTAGCATAAACATTTAATCTGGTCTGTAAGTTGAGAGGAAATTGCTAAAGTCAAAGGCTTTTTACTGTAATTCATTTTTTTGCAAAAATTCATAGAGAAGGAAAACACAGCTGTGAAAAAAATATGGTTATTGTTCATTTAACAGTCACGTGTGTAACTAGAAAGAGAAAAGCTAAATGTATAGCCTGTTTTAGTCAACTAGATCTTAAATGACTCAAACATACATTTACTGCACCCTGCACAGGTCTCCAGTCTATCACAGAGTTAACACTGAAAGACAGACAGTCCTTCACACTCACTGCTACGGCCAATTTAGAATTCAGTCAACCTAACATGCGTGTTTTTGGACTGTGGGAGGAAGTCGGAGACAACTTAAAACATGCAAACCCAGGCCTCGGGTGGCAGATGGATTTGGGCCCATGATCTTAGTTGTGAAGCTAAACACTGACTTCAAGCATATTTATATTAAAAAAAATCTTTACAGCTGACTTAATAACAAGCTCTATCCATAAAATGAAAAGGCCTATTGAGGGGGAAACACGCTTCCTGTACGGCAGCAACACCAAGATGGCCTAGAAGTGGGTTTGTTTAAATCAGCTCTACTATAAACTTGAAAACAGCAATAAGTGATAAGTGGTTCTGGGCAGCACACCAAGAATGCTCCTGGCTTTAGTCTCCTAGTTGGGGTGGGTCCTCTGTGTGTCCAGTTCATACCCCCATCTTATGGATAATAGTGGAAACAGGTCAGCACTGATTAGTGCAGCTGAATGACTTATTTCACTATCAGGACCACGTTTATCCATCACTGAGCAATACCTTTTTATGGGTTATAAGAGCATTACTATTCAGATGATTTATTCATAAAGGTGTCCAGTAAAAATGAGTAAACGCATTAAATAAATAAGTATGAATAAGTATATATGTAAATACATACACTGCGATCTCGTGCTGCTGCATCTGACAGAGGGTGGGTGCTAGGAGAGGTGTGGGCGTGTAAACTCCGAAGTCCCGCTTGTTTTAGAAGGCGAAGCGACTTCAAGGGTAATTGTTCCTCGCCTCGCTTCAAAGACCGCACAGGACTGCGGCAGTCTGAAGCATGCGTTAGAAGAAGCACAGGTTCCCCTCGCCTCAGTGTAAAAGTTGCAGGTACAGGATTTACAGGATGAAACGCTTAGAATGAAACACTCAGCGTCCTCGACACATTTTTTTTTCATCTGCGAACCACATGAACTGCACACGGACACGCGCCAAAGTTAATAGATCGATGATGGTTGGAGATTAATTTGGATCCTCATCAGGCGTTTGCTTTATTTTGTGGACTATATGACACATGGCAAAGATGCTGTCCATCCTCACAAGAGTCGTTCTTTTCAAGATACTGACAGTTATTGTCTTGCAAGGTAGGCAATACGGTATATTTATTTTTTAAGGTTATTTATTAATTCACTAAATACCTTATTATTTATTAAGGCCTTCTGATTGAGCTGTTTGCTTTTTTTTTTTAAATTTAATTAAATTTAATTATTTTTATTTTTTAAACATAGCTGCTTCTAATAAAGGTATCTTGGCGTCCCGCGCCTTGGTCCAATCGGACTCAAATGTGTTTGACTCCCGGGGATCTGCTGATTCACAGCTGTCTGAGACAACAGAAGCAAAGTCCAGACAAAAGCGCTGCACCTGTTATTCCTACAAGGATAAAGAGTGCGTCTACTACTGCCACTTGGATATCATCTGGATCAACACCCCCGAGTAAGGCACGCTTTATTAAGTTCAATTCTCGGCCGCTTTTGTGCAAGAATCCCAGAGGTTGCACAACGTCTTCTCGTTTGTCAGGAGCGATAAGAGGTAGCAATTTAGAGTCTTTCAAACGCTGATTGGCACGTGGCTGGTTTTGCAACTGAAATAGGAGCCTCGCGCTAATGGCAACACACATTGCAGTTACACCCAGTTACCCACCCCGAGGCACCAGATTCAAGTGATGGCAGGCCCAACAGATTGCCAGTGTTCCTGCAAAAGTTTGGAAGCAGGCAGATGGAGGATATTATTTACCAAAGTTAGTACATTTATTATCTGTCTATTAATAAAATTCAATGACAGATTTCTTAATTGCACTGGCTGAAATGGTTTGACAGCTCTATTTAGGCTTGGGTAGTAACGGGTTATGTGGGCGCAATTAAGTAAGATTATTGTTACATCTTCAATGATTATTTGATGATATGTTAATTAGGTTATGTATTTAAAGTATGGCTTTATCTAGCTATATCTTTAACCATTGCTATTAACTGGCGAAAAACACTCAATAAGGCATTTGATAAGGTGTTTCTTAGACAAGTTGTCGAAGTTATGGGAGGGAAAGGAAAGAGTGGAGTCGATGTTTGCTGTCATCAGCAAACAGCTCAACTCCAAATACAAAAAAAGGGGCAGTCTGAGATGCTATACATTTACCAAGGATTTGGATTCATTTCTGATTTTTTAATTTAAAACATTTGATGTAAAGACATGGTGTAAAGTGTCTGATCTTGCAATGATATCGAATTCTGTGTTTCAGCTCCAGATTGACTTCAGATTTCCTTCTAGGTTAGGCCAAGCCCCACCTTTAATCAGATTTTCATAACTTTTCACAACTTTTTAAATAATCCTGCTCAGGAACTGACAAACAGTCAAACCAAACTAATCACAAAGCCTCTTTGGCTAAAGTCTTACAGGTAAATATTCTTCTCGGTTAGTTATCTGGCTTTTTATTTCCAGCTATAGGGCTCATCGTCTAATGTGTGGCCGCCACTAGCAGTTTGAGTTCAGCTAAAGATCTGTAAAGTAAAGGCAGACGTCCAAACACCTGCCAAAGTTCTAAAACCTTTTCTGATGATAGTGGGTGTGTCCTGGAGCATATTTCACCTGCATGGTGAAATACATGCATATTCACATGGTCATGCACAGACACAAAGGTGAAAACAATACCAGTAACTCTATTGCATCGAGTATTAAGTGCATCATGTGCGTGTTCAAAACTTGTTCTTACATGGTTGGCGCACTGCACTGAAACAGAAGACTCCCAAAAGGATTTGATGCTTTTGAGACAAAAACATGGCAAACCCTTAATTAGAGGAGAAATCCCAAATGTTCCATCCTTTTGTTCTTGCTTACAAGACTAACTTAGAAGTATTTGTGTGTACATACAGTATGACATCTCCTCTACAACTTCAAGTTTGATCAAAAAGTTCCTACACACTTTAAGAGTGAAGCTTTCCTCAAATCCCTTCTTTCACTTTAGAACAACTGCCCTCAGGTGACAACAGCATTTCATTACATTGAGGGTGATTTACAGCCCCGACTTCAGATTGAATAGGTATAAGGTTCAAATGCATTTCACCCTGAAGTTAATTACGCAGGCTGAAGTGCCAGTGGAAAAAAACACAGTAAAGGCAGCCCAGCAAAATGCCAGCAACACTGTAGGTACTCACACAGTTATAAGCAGCAGGCAGTCTGACATAATCTGACAAATCTACAAAAGAAAGGCTTTTATCTGTCATGTCAATGGATCTTTCATTTGAAATGTCATACAGATTTGAGCGATCAGGAGAGACCGCCCCCCTTTCTCTCAGCATCCACTGGGATACTCTTCTTCTACTCTTATCCCATAACCTCATAGATCTTAAAGATATAAAGGCCTCTATATAGATCCTCTTTTTTCACAGAATCAATCACACATGGTTGAAAAGAGATGAGTGGAAAGAGAAAGAAAATAAGTGATGCCTACTTGGCACTTGGAATCTAAATGTTATCCAGATGCGAGGATTAGGGCCAGAATAGACAATATAGTGATGGACTCCGACTTTAAATAAATAAATTTTACATATCGAAGTCATATGTCAAGTTTGTTTTTTATTTGGTTTCACTGACCTTTCTGGCTGCTTTTGTTTTTCCATTATCAAAAGAACAAATGTTCCCTGGTTTACTGGAGAACATGAAAATGCAACTGTTTAAAAATTGCATTAAAATGAATAATTAAAACTTAAAACCAATTTTTTCTTGTTAGGGACTGATGGTGCGAAGGTCCTGGTGTATCTGCTCCATTTATTATTTTTGCTTTGTTTTGCTCATCTGTTGCTAGTTTGTTTATAGAAATACTGTAAAAAGGCCTCTCTCTGTCCTTCTAAGGCGCACTGTGCCTTACGGAATGTCGAGCTACAGAGGACGTCAGCGAAAACGACGTGCTGTTCAGCCGTCCCAACATGAGGGGGCAGAGACACCGCGCTGTGTTTGCGTTGTGACCGATGGAGACCCAGAGTGTCGTGATTTTTGTCTGTCAAGGTCAGTCTGATTATTTCTGTAAAAATAATATGACAATCCTATTTCTCTCTCTGCTTTCATGAATTTTGATTGCATCCTTAAATGAGCCTAGAGAATGACAGAAATAAACCTTATGCTCAAAAGAGGCTTATAATAAATTTAACATAAACTTCAGAAAATGCCCAGACAAAGAAATGTTGACATTGTCAGCAGTTCTACTTTCTGACAGGCCAGATCCTCTACTGGAAATACTCTGGTTTATCTGTACGGTGCTGCCTTTAGAGCCCACGGGACAAAAAACATGCCCACACAGTTGCTTTGAACAGCTGTGCTATTCTCACATGGACACAGTTGGAGAAAAACACCCAGACTTTGCGCTTTGTGTAAAATCTGTTTTCAGCAATGGCTTCTTTGTTTTGAATTGTTTTGCACTACCTAACAAGGAAACCAATATGAATTGGTCTGGCCGGGGCCTTTCTGCATGGAGTTTGCATGTTCTTCCCGTGTCTGCATGGTTTATCTTCGGGTTCTCCGACATGCTTTTAGTGGAGTTATGTTAAATGGGAATTCTAAATTGACCCAAGGTGTGAACATAAGTAGTTGTCTCCCTGTGTTAGCCCTACCACAGACTGGCAGCCTGCCCAGGGTGTATCCCAGCTCTCGCGCTATGATGCCTGGCATAGGCTCCAGCCTCCCCCTCTGACTCTGAATTAGATAAGTGGAAGAAAAAGGATGGACGGTTGCTCTAGAGCAGTGGTGTGACTGGTACTTTTTTAAAAATTATAAATATAATTGATTGGCGCGTCGTCTAGCCTGTTATCAGACAGAATAGGCAACTTTTTCCTGCAATGGTTCATCATTGACATTTAATTCATTTCGGTCTCCACACTTGTTTGTTTTTTACGTGGTTGATAGAAATTGATTTTCTGTTATTGATGAGTCAAGACCAACGTATTCACTAACACAATTTCAAGTCAGCTCTGATGAATAGCAGTTTGTTCGATAGCTGTGCGGAAAACATCCCATGATAAATCACTGCAGCATGCAGCACTTTAAATCACCACATAAGTGCAGAGTAATAGCTGTTCATGGGTTTTGTAGGCTGCACAAACAAGTGCTATCAGCTGCTTCTTAGAACTGCCCGTAATTGTTAGGGAGCTGAAATTTCCTTCCATTTGACAAGCCTGGAGAGTCAAAAGTTAACTTTCAAGCTGTTAGGCATGAGGGAGGTTTTCACACTGAAAGGAAAATGCTGCGACATTTACAAATCTAAATTAGCATTGTAGTGGGCCAATACACATCCAGAGCAAGCACTTTTCTCTAACAAACTGTAGCTGGAATAGATTTTTGGTGTTTAAATATGCTGTGATCAATGGACAGTGTGCAAATTTTAAAAATATACACAAAACAATTGCTACTTAAAAGTGTTTGACCCTGCCTACTTATTCTAAGCAGAAACTTGTAGTGTTTTTTAGTAAATCAGGCATTTGTTTAAAATAGAAAAAGAGCCTTTAAACCAAAGGCTTTCTTGTGGGAAGAAAAGAGGTTGGTGAATAGATCTGTCAAGTTGTTACTGTACTGTATGCTTCGGGATACTGCACATTTGTCTTAATAATGGCCATTTTTATTACTGTGTAATCCCACACGGGGAACCATGAAGTGAAGCAACAATAAAGCAGTCTCTTTTGAGTCTCCTAACTTTATGGATCTGTAGCACTGAATCGCAGTATTTGCTCCTTCAGTATTACTAATTTAGTCTGATGTGTTCTCTTCAAAGCTCCCTGCAGATCATCCCAACCAGAAGTCATCACAGAATTCCTGGACTTGGATGACAGTTTGATGAACCTCCATCTTCTTCTCTTCTTCTTGGGTGAATGGACCCTTCATTTCTTTCCATTTGGCACTTTGCCCTCCCAGGTACGCACAGGGAAAGAACTTTGGAGTTTAACACTGCCGACATTCCTCAGCATCATAACTCTTGGAGCAAGTTGGTTTCAGGAACTCAGAAACTTCAGCAAATGCGATACAGACCCCGGAGCCTATCCCGTTTCGTTCCCATCTGAGAGCCTCATGAGGATCACTTTAACCACAGCATAATTGCCGATGACCTTTTGTTACGCAAAGCTCATGTAGACCGACCCTTTGCATTTATATGTAGTTTTATGAACTACCTTTGGCTCAGTCTTTCAAAGTAATGAGACGGTATCAATGTATATGGGAAGACGGAGGCATTTTCACAAAAATGCTATAGAGGAAAAAGCGCCAGGATGAGCTATGTAAAGCAGGATGAAGCCATGATATTTTGATGTTTTTCCTGATACCTTGTCATTAAAACACCATTCCACAATGGGGAATGCCACTTGTGTTATGAGGCATACTACTAAGCTTTGGTTTTTAATATTATGTAGCCAGTATGGAGGGCATTTAAATATATTATTAATCATCAGTGATATTCATCAAGCTTTCATCTCAGTTTCACAGCAAACTCTGATTAATGCCAGTGAACAGCTTTATGGTCTATAGCTAGGATTCATGTAAAAAACAAACGATGCAGTGCATCATTACCCTTCAGCTGAGCAATAAATACATTTATTCAGTGTCCTCTAACAGATTCTGAGCAAACAAACTTTGCTTATTTATTCTATAAAATGTTTGCACCTTTAAGAATTCAGAGTAAAAGTAACAAAAATATTCTCCCGGCAGAAAAACTGCCGTTATTATAAACTAAAGCCAAGCTGTTGTTTTACGTTTTTGTTGGACGACACTGTACACCACCACACCAATCTGCGTATCAGATTATGCAGAGTGCTCTAGAAAATCCAAACGGACAATTACAGGAATATTGTTAGTGTCTGTTGCTTAATTTATGGAGTTTAAAATGAGGAAGCTTTAATGATTGACTTATATTAGGCCCTCGAGCTTGAACTAGCATTACAGTGTTTTTCACATATTTCATGTGTAGTTGCAGGTTCGGGAATGCGGCTCCTAAATTAAACCTGTCATAATTGGCATCTGTGTGCGTGAAAGATAAGACAGAGAAAGAGAGACCATGAACATTAAGGAATGTGAATCTCATAGAGCATATTGATCGTGGGTGTTTAAAAAAAGAAAGAAAGAAAAGGTATTGTTATACTTAAAGAGCTACTTTTATGTGAGGAAAACAAGAGAGTTTCTGATTTTTATGAATATCTAATGTTTATAGTTTTGTTAAAGAATCCACTGTTGAAAGCAAGCCTATGCCATGACATGATATGTAACATACTGGATGCACAGAGTCAAGACTATGCATACGTTTTGCAAATTACACATATCCTTTCAAAAATCTCCTCACTTTGTGTTTTATGTATAGCGTGTGAGTGTGTGTGTGAATTCTATGTACATTTAAAAGCTGTAATTCCCATTCGTTAATCATCCATTAAACATAACAAGGCAATAAAAAAGAAGCTTCCTGGAAATAGAGGTGGGAGCCAGGATTTCCTTTAACAGTATGACAACACATCATTAACATTGACAGTAAGAGTGGTTTATTGTAGAGATGAAATAACATTTCTTCCTTTAAAACTGGCAACTTTATGTAATCTATTAGCCAGTAATAGTGACTAGTTTCATGCTTGTTTACTTGTTGTATACTTTTCATTTAAAAAAAAGTGACTGTTAATCTTTGGACAAGATATCAGGTGATATGAGGAGCAGTAAACAGAGTATGAACATGTAAATCCTTTCAGTTGTATAAGTGAACTTTTTTTATATGCTGTGACAAAATGTCACATAAATAGTTTCAAGTATTTTTTTTTCACCATTACGTAAATCCTGCTTTTTCTTTCAATTCTCTCTCTGTGTATTTGATCCTCACTCTTTACAAATACTTCATAAAGAATATTGATTCTTTTCTTTTGAGTGTACAACTGCCTCAGACTGGGTAAATGTACAATAAGTACCCAGACCGAGTGAAGTGAAATTCTTTCATCAGAATTAGAGCTTCTCTGATCTAGAAAAGTGGTCTGATGTGGGGAGGTACTGAGTGCAGCACAGCTGAGTAGCCTCAGGGTTTATTGTCTGTTGGGTGTGCACAAGGTCAATCACAGTGCTTTAACTCTTTTCACCAAAAATGACACGCTCATAGCCATCACATGTGCAGAGCTGAATTTATGATATCTACGCTCTAGCCTAACTCGTGCTCAGATTGCGAGATGGGAACTGCCGCCATATGTATACAAATATTTTATCTCTCTAAGACAGTCCACCATTGTACAGTATTTAATACATTTAAAATCTACAACTTAATATTAAGAATTATACAAGTTTCAGTACCTGCATTATTTTATTGTGCTAGAGATGAGCAATAAATAAGGCAAATACCAGGAGTTACAAAGTTATTCAGGAGATACTGTGAGAAGCTGATATAAGCTGTGTTTTGTGATGCTTTCTTTCAATCTTGATATCTTGAAATAATAAAATAATCCGGATAATGGGATAATGTCCCTGCAATCTATGCAAAAGAAAATATTTCTCCATGTGATCACGAGATAATTTTCTTATTAATTTGAGTCTGTGTTTTCTCAAGAAAAGGAGAAAAATCTCTCTTCATTACAAGAAAACATGCTGGCTATCCTGAGATTGTGAGATAATTTGCCTTGTGATAACATGTTGAAAAAACTGCGACTGTGGTTACTTTTTTGCTGTTGTTGTTTTTACGTTTTTGTTTTACATCTTATCCATTAATGCATTATTTTGTTTGGAATTTCTGTCGCACAACACCTTACCCCTTGTAGACAGACTGGGGTCAGCTGGACCCTCTGAAACCCTAATACCACCTATCATCTTGGAATGTCACTCTAAGTCCACCCTAAATAAGCCTACCCTGGAGCCTCAGTGTAAACCTACAGTGAGCAAGGCCTTATTCCCACAGTATACCATGGGAAATATTTCCGTGCAGACATCCTGGCCATTCAGCAGCAGGTTCAGGGCCCCTGTATGGCTTACAGTTTGCTGTTTGTGTTCTGGCTCATTAAAATAAATGAGCCAGGTGTGTCATAGAGTGAACTTGCTGGTCCTAATCATTGACAATAAAGATTGCTCCTTTCACAACAGATTATCCAGATATGATCATCAACATGTTTAATTACATTTATTGTTTGTTTGTTTATGTTAAATTTATTTTGATCATGTATACAATATACAGAAGGTACAGCAAGGGACATTGGAAAGAAAAAAAATGAAGATGAAGTTTTGCGGGATTCCGAGTTACTTTTGTGAGATCTTGCAAAACTTTTGTGAGATCCCGAGTTACTTTTGCGAGTTTTGCGAGATCCCGAGTTACTTTTGCAACATCCCGCAAAACCTTTGCGACATCGCGCAAAAGTAACTCGGGATCTCGCAAAACTTCATCCAGTGTCCCTTGCGGGGATCTGTAGAAGGTCATTTTGGAAAGGAAAGAAAAAAGAAATGCTTTACAAAATAAAGCAAAATGCACATTAATATCTCTTCACCTATTCTGATTCGGTTACAGTATCCTATCAAATACGATATGATAATTGTGATATTATGTTGCTCAAATGCACTGTAACTGATTCTAATAGCCCACCTTCTACATCCGACGTGATTTTTGTAGTCATTTGACAGTTGTTTGTAAACAAAATATAATGTATTCTCATGTGAATATGCATTAAAGTCTTTTATGCTATAAACAATAACCAGCCACTGAACTTTTTAAAATGCTGTTATTTTATTGTTCATGAGATGACAGCATGTTAATTATTACGATAGTAATAATATTATAAGCTGGCACCAGTTGGATGTCAACATCAGTATATTAGAGTATTTCAACTGCTGCTGAGAAATGAATTATTAATGCCAGAGGTCAGAGGAGAATAGCCAGACTGTGTCAAGCTGTTAAAAAAGGCAACCGTAACCACTTGTTACAACAAAGGTATGCAGAAGAGCATCTCTGAACGCACAACACAAGGAAAGTTTTAAAGCAGACAGGCTACAGCACCAGAAGACCACACAAGGTGCCAGTCCTGACAGCTAAGATTAGGAAACTGAGCTACAATTCACATGGGATCAACAAAAATTGGACAAACATTGCCTGGCCTGATGAGTCTCACTTTAATGTGCAACATTCAGATGGTAGGGTCTGAATTTGGTGTAGACAACATGAAAGCATGGATCCTTTTTTGGCATACTTTGGACTCCTTGGTACCAACTGAGCATTGTTTAAATGCCAAGCCTAGCAGGATTGTTGTTGACCATGTTCATCCATATCACTGTGCTCGAATGGCCTCCACAGTCTCACACATAGCTCAGTCCAACAGAGCATCTATGGGATGTGTTGGAATGAGAGACTGGCATCATGGATGTACAGCCAACAGATCTGCAGCAACTGTGTGATGCTATCATTTGAATATGGGCCAAAATCTCTGAGGAATGTTTCCAGCACCTTGTTGAATCTTCGCCATGAAGAATGAAAGCAGTTCTGAAGGCAAAAGGGTGTTCAACCCAGTCTTAGCAAGGTGTAGCAAATGTATTTGTGTAATAATAATAGCACAAAAATATTACCATGTATAATATTAAAATATTACAACAAAGTTTAAAACTACATTCTTCCTTGATACTCCACACTGAGGGGGCATTTTTTTTTAACATTTTCAAATTTTCTTTTTAAGTGTTTTGCGTTCCACTTAAACCTCAACCTGATGTTTGTAAATCTGAAAAATCACTCTAAGCTGAAGCCAGCATAAAAGAGGTTTACAGCCAAAGTGTGAAACATTTGGAACAAATTCCTTGATTTATGATGAAGTGGTCTACTGAATCATGCCTGGCATGTTTCTGCGTCACACAGTTTTAAATGTATTCTGAATGATATTTATAAAGCATTGGGGTGCTAAAGATTGTAAGTCATCACTGTAGACTGGTGTAAAAGTTCATTTAACTCAGCTTTAAACTTTTATCAAATATTTGTGTGTTTTATTTGTTTAAACTCTTAAAAATATCTAAACATTTATTGAATTCTTCCAGTTAAAATGATTTAAAAGCGAAAGCAAAAATTGTGAATCTAAAGGTTATTGCTATGTGCTACTAAAGCTGCTAACGTGAACTGTGAAATTTAATCTGAACGTTTGCTCCATAACATGTCGCTGTACATTATAGATGGTAAAGAAATATATAACACTGGGGAACAAAGACTAGATAAGATTCCAAGAATGCCTACTTAACAAAACCGGTTTAGGGTTATCGTCAGTCGAGCCTTTGCAACAAAGGCTTGTGTTTGAACCTGAAAGAAAAGGGGAAAATTCCCCTGCTGCAGACAACCAGCAAATGCAATTTATGTGCATTGCAGAAATCATCTGACCAGTCGGGGGACAAAGGGATTCGCGGCCTATGAGCAGTCATTTCCCTATTAACACATCAAAACTGAGCAATGTGTCATTAATCTAGAGGAAAGACAAATATCTTCACAAAATGGCACTCACCATGAAATCTTTCTACAAGCAAAATAATTCAGAGCAGCTGGAACGACACAAGTACTGTAACCAGACTGTTTGACCCGAGTGTTTTGGTTAGCTTCATTGTTTTGGTTTACTTCCTCCGCAGCAATGTAAAAATAACAATTTTAAGGAAGAAGCTCTAAAAATGTAGACTGTCTGCCCAGCAGCAAACTGCAGGATATTAGCAAAGAGTCAAGTGAACATACTAAAGCGTAGCATCTGAATAACAATACATTTAATAACATGAAAGATGCAGCTGTGGTGCAAACTTTATTTACTTAAAGAGAACGTACATCGCACGTGCAGAATATGATCTCCAGCCCAAACCTCTTGGTATTCAAGGATGAGGAAGTTTTTTCTCATAAGTCTTATGAAAAATGTACTGCTACCCAGAGGGCATGATTATGTAGAATTTTCACTTCTTTTTTTTTAAACCACAAGGTAAATCATAGGAGGAAAAGTTTTTCATAACATTTGACTTCTTATGCAGCTGAGAGTCAAATCTCACCTCGAGGAAGAAAGCAACATGCAAACACTGGTTTGTTCCACTGAGGAATGTGAGGAGTGTTCCCGATTGAACTGTTGTTTCCAGTGGATGACCTCAACATTCGACTGTTGCTTTAGTAACATTATTATAAACAAACTAATGAAGCAGTGGTTGTTTGGAGATTAAAGCTGTTTTGTATGTGTATAGATAGCTTATATGCTAGCTACATTTTTTCTGGCTTTTTTGTTGTTGTACAAAGTGAAAGGTTTCCTAAATATAAACTGTGAGAAATCTCTATTTCATCAGCTTCAGTTGGCTCAAGCTCACCTAGGAAAGGGTGATGTATTAAAAATTTAGCGCTTTGTAGTCATGATCAATTAGATTGTGTGCGTTTGTTTCATTGGACTCCTCGTAAATGCATTTTTATTATATTTCTAAATACTTGTTGTTAAAAAAATAATAAAACTAATATTTCCAAAGAACTGAAAGCTGGTTTGCAGCCTGCTGTTAAATAAATTGTCTTCTGTTTTCCAAATTATTAGTCGCTGTTAGAGAAAAGCAAGTGTCTGTTGTGTGAAAGAGAAATGGGCACAGCAGAAGCAGCAGGAGTCTTCAGTCTGTTCACTTTAGTGTGAATTTGTTTATTTAACCATGCGCATTAAAGCAGTGACTGTACTATCGAACAATGAAGTTAGTCATCTTTCAGAAATACCTTTGAAATGCCATTGTCTTTGACTTAAACCTCCGATTTATGGAAGATTTTGGTCCTTTCTCTGTTTTTTTTTTTTTCACCCTTTGCCTTTG
>VOQK01002365.1:8991-21134 GCA_015052645.1 Benitochromis conjunctus
ATTTTAAATAAAGTCTACATTAATGTATATTACAGCATCTTCAAAACCATTCACTGCTATTTAAACAAGTGAAATAAACTTGGTACTTGAAGTTGTATGTTACAATGTGTGAGAACCACAGCCCACTGTTCAGCAGTGCACAACTCATACACAGTGAGAAGCTGCCTCGAATCATCGGAAACGCCTTCAACCTTCACACCCTGCCCTGAATGTTAAATCCAAAATATGTGAAAATTTTTACATTGTGCTACTTAATGTCAGATCAAAGACTGAAAGTAGAGGCTACGCACCTTTGTAGCCTTGTGAAAATAGAAATAAATGCCTGAGTGTTACCATCTGCGCACAAAGTGCTGATACCTACTTTACTTTTGATATATTAGTAAGAATTAGGCTTCAAATCAGCTGCAGCAAGAAATGTTGCTGGTGGTGTGTCAGTGCTTTATCTATACCATATAAACCGGGATTATGACCACATCCAAACATGCTGGTCTCAGTTACAAATGTCCTGCCAGGAATCACCGTGTTCAAAGTATGCTCTGATATTTCAAAATACACACATAAACACTTGCCGGACATCAGAGCATGTGTTAACGCGTATGTAACTTTCTCCGCCTCGGCTCAAATACACACCAATTAAATCAATACACACACACGCATACATGTGCGGTTTTAGATGGCAGCACAATGTGCCCTGACCGTACTCTGTAGCTTTTACGCCTTACCTCAAACCTAGACCTGATAATGACTTCATACTTATATTACACCTGAATCCCAAGGATAGTCATTCAAATTTCATTTTGTGCATCTCCTTTAGATTTAAGCATTAAACTACACTGACAAAGACATCTGAAAGTATATATGAATTTCAAAAACACACCCATACACATACACACACACTGAGTCTGACCTGTGACAATGCCATAGTTGGGAGATTCCAGCACGGCTCCATAAAACTGAATGATGTTCTTATGACTCAGTACACTGAGAATCTCAGCCTGGATGAGGGGTCAAGAAAAAGAGAAGCAGTGAAGTATGATCACCTTCATTAACTTAAGTTTTACAGTACAGGACTCTGGCAAAGGAACACAGCTTTTAATAATCATTAATCACAGTGTTAGGCTAACCTAAATGTTAAAACCAATTTTAAAGTTAATCCTGATTGCGTCTCCGGGATTCCTGAGCTGAGGTCGGAATTGAATCCATTCCACAAGTTATCCAAACAAAAACCCTCCACCCTGCAGCAGTAAACGGGCCATAAATCTGAAAGAACATCTAGATCATCACCTTTGCATGTGGAATATGTAACTTTTGCCAAGCGACATAATAAACTAAGAGTGAAATGGATTTACACGTAAACTCCAATCGAGCATTGAGCAAAATATTTTCTCTATAAATATTTTTTTTCTTCCAAAGAGCAATTCATCATTCTGGGTTTACTCTCATCTGTTGTTGTAAGGCTATCAGTTTGTGTAGGAAGGGTCCACGTGAAGCTGCAGTTCTCACATTATCCATCAACTTGTATTTACACATGATCTTTGCACACAGTTTTATGCGTGCCTGCCCACCCTCTGTGTATTTTTGTGTGTCAGAGAAGTCGCTCAACCGACAACATTTCTTCCCTGTGTAGTCTTATGAAGTTGGCCCGCGTGTGACACCACCTTTTATTTCTCTATAATGCATGTGTGCATTTTTTTTATATGATATAAAATCTGACACTGTGAATTATTCACGCACAGGCCCAACTTCAGTTTCCTGACACGGACCCATTAGACTCTACCAGGCCCAGATTATTAACATGGAAGGAAATCATGCAGCCCGCCTCATACTCGTGGAGACTCACACCCAGGCCTGTACACTGAAGTGAATTAAGCCTCGAGGTACTACTAACCTCACCCTAACATACAATGGGAGGAACAAGGGGACTCCAGGCATAAATAACACTGCTACATCTACAAAGAGTGGGAGGAGGAGGGGGCATGAGAAGCGGTATGTTTAAGATAAACACATGTACAATGGCAGACAACAAGGGAGAGGGAGGTGGGGGGAATGGGGAGGAGGTGGGCTTTGGATCCAAATCTGGGTATTGAGTGGAAAGTAACCGTTTTTGAAGTTTTGAGCAGTAACGTGCCAGAGAGGAGAGGAAATACCTAATCACTACTGTAAATTATGTGTGTGTGATTGCTCTACATCTGTGCGTGTGTGCGTGTCTCCACTTTACCTCTTTGTCGATCTTTAGAAGCTTCTTCACAGCCACTTCCTTGTCCTGGGATATCCAGAGAGCTCTGTAGACGCTCCCAAAGCTGCCTCCACCACAGTTCTCGTAGAAGAGCAAGTCCTCATGCTTTATCTGCACAAACGACGAGCCAGGGGACGACATGGCATACTGACTGACTCCCGCGCACTCAAACGCACACACGCGCACAGCAATAAAGTGTGACTGTCCAACTACCTAACCGCTATCCCTAAGGTATACAAGTCACAGATGAGCTGAGAGCAAGTGAAGGAGAACAGCTCAAAAGAGAAGTGAAGTAGTTTCCCCCACAGGGCCAGAGTGGATGTTGTCAGTCAGCAGAGCAGATTGTCAGGGAGAAGAAACCAGAAAGTGCTGGAAAGAGAGAGAGAGAGAGGGAGTTTGCTCCCTGTGAGTGAGGAAAAGTCAACTGTCACTACCAGACAAGGTATTACATTGCCTGATAGTGGTGGTCCAGTGTAATTACAACACAGAGCACACACACACACACAAGCTTGAAGATGAGGGAGAAGTGAGCGTTGATTGTGTGCAAGTTACGGTTTGCTGTCAGTGTGTGCAGTCTGTCTGCAGCAGACACACTGTTCAAATATGGTCAATGGCATCCCGGGCATTCCTTCTTCCTGGATAACTGTGGCTATATAAAGCTCCGCATACACACACATACCGCTCTGGCTTATAGTGCGTCTGACATAGTGTAAATCATTTAGCAACAAGGTTGTTGCTGCCACATATGCACCTAAATCTATCCACTCACACTCTCTGCAGCTAAAAACACACACGCTCACCAGAGAAGCCAGGCAAGGCCGACGTGTTACTCAACCAGACAGGAATGACCCACTGACATCAACAAGCAGGATAGCTGTGCTGACATCACCGTGCAGGGACAGGTGAGATCAGCCATGGGAAGTTAGGGACACTTGTCACTTGTTGACTGTAATCGAGTACAAATGTAGACTTCGTGGTGATTCACTGAATAAATAAAGCACGACAAACCCTGCCAGCAGCTCTTAGAAGCTGCGGTGAATCATGACAACACGTAGTACAAAAGCACTGTATAAAATAAACAACTTCCCGAGAGACCGGCTACTTGAAGAGATCAAAATTTACAGCTAAAAATGAGTTCAAAAATACAGATGGCGAATGGAAATTGTGATGCAAACGTTATTCGCCACCATGCAATTTCAATGTAGGCTTGTAACTTAAAGCCACAGTATTTCATTGCAGTTGATAAACATGGTTTTTGTATGAAAGGCTGGTGAATATAAAAAGTCTGGGATCCATAAGAATCCCTGTCACTACTCATTCAATACTGTACTCAGTGCTGCTCGTTTTCTGTTTGCAATATTGCAGAAATATTCCATTCAAGGGGAAATGTTTGTAGCTGTAACCCACTGTACAGAGGGCTCAAAAGAATTTACAGCGATGAAGTCCTGCAACATCTCAGTGGCAAAATTTGCTGAATTTCCCTCCTTTCTGACAAACTCCACACCTGAGTTTGCAGTGGTATTATACAGAACAACTCAGTGGCACAAATCAGAATGCACTGGCCTGGCAGTTGTCCTCTATCCTACAAGTGTTGCGAGCGTTTTGACCTCTCCTGTATCATTCCTAGGAAGTGGATGAAATCTCCACTCTTTACACTACAATTTATCTCATTTGTAGTATTCCTGGGATCGGCTTTTTTCAAGTCCAGAAGACACTGAGCAGTTCCCACTCTAGTGCCTCTCTGTCCATGTCTTTGTGAAATTCACAGAGCTCACATGTAAGTAAATGTCGGTCTTTGTCACAGTTTAGTTTTTCGAGCCTGATGTGTTGGTGTACCTGTCTTCAGACGATAACTGAAGTCAAAAAGCTCGGCGGCGGGCTTCTCCAGTGGTGGCTGAAATATTTTGGATTTTTGCTGGATTTTCTTTGCACGACAGATTTTCTAGCAACATCATCCCTTCAACTCCACCACTGAAAAAATCACACTCTCAAGAAGGTTACCAAACCATTAGAACTGTTAAATTAGCTATTTTTATTTACAAGGCAGACTACACAGAGTACAGTTAGAGGCTGCTCTGGGAAAAGGCAGCCTCGCTGCGGTTCTCAACACACACCAGCACAGCAAAAGCTCCTGAGATCAAAGAAAAACTAATGACACTTGTAAAGAACGCACTCAAAATCTACACGCACATATACAAAAATAAATTTACATGGATTGAACACAACTGGTAGAGATGACAAGATTTTCCCCTCAAAGTGTAAGTTAGACTCTGTAGCTGCAGTCGGTCCAAATCTAAGACGTTGCAACTGACAGCGGAACATATCCGGGATGGTTTATACGCTTGGCTGCACCCTAATTCCAAATAAAAGTCAAAATAAATACCACAGTGACCCATTTGAACACTGCCGGTAATAACATTAAGGATTTAATCCAACTTAAACTCTGTTAAGTAGGTTTAAAGTGTCTAACTAATTAATGGACACTGATATTTACCTAAAGGACATCAAATCCTACAGATTTTCAAAGGTCCTTATAGACTTATTTAGATTATAAAGTAAATATGCTCTTTGAGATTTAAATATTGACCAGGGTAAAAAAAAGAGTCTCGATCACTACAGTTTGTGGGGTTTCCTGTGTTTTCCGTCTATGAGTGGGATCATCAGGAGAGAACGGTTTGCTCTACAGGCAGGTACAGTACTTTATTGTAAACTAGGGCTCATTTGGGGTAGCACGACATTACAGGACACTCTGATAGAAATCCACTGTATAGAACACAAAGTCTATGAAGTTCAGTCATGCAGGATATTGATTCAAGTTCTATACATTACAGTTCTATCTAACAGGTCCCAAACAGTAATAATTAGTACGATATGAACCCTCAGCCTGTTGACTGAGACACGGCGACAAGAGAGCAGCTGAACGGCTTCTGTTTGTTCAGGGAGAAGAGGCTTTTCACGGCACAGTCTTTAATAGTCCATAATAACACTAAAGTCACTGAATGCTGCGATTTGCTACTGTTGTGTTGATGTATTTTATCCAGTTTTTATGCTAACATCACAGAGAAGGCGTCGTGGTGGAGAATCTGGAGCTCATGTCCGCCGAGGCTCCAGCCGGTAGGAGAGCTGCGTCAGCGCCCTTTGGTTGTCAATCACGCAGAGCTTCCTAACGTAACCCCGGACCTCCGCTTGATTCTTGTTCGGCTGGCAAATCTCAGGATCTAACATTAAGCAGACAAAAAGCAGACAAAAAAAAACTTTAACTGGAAAGATTGTTACCAATCTGTCTGCAAGGCCAGACTGGAGGATAAAAGTGTTCTCATGATTAATAAGCAGACTTACTGAATGGCTGGCTTCTACAGTGTCTCACTTGTCGAATTGTGTTTGCTATAATACGCTGATGGAACAAGTAGACAACGGCTTTAGATACTGTGCGAACATGAATGAAGAACAACGCGGCGCTAAAACATATACTCTCTCTTCTTTATGGGAAAAGGAACTCACCATTTTCTCAAAATTGACCATGTTGTCAATGAATGTCTTGTTCCCCTCGTGCGTAAATGTCATATCTGTAAGGAAATAGGCTCAAATGAAAGACAACCAAAATCTTATATCTTCAATAAGTACTTCCTAAATAATCCCATACTGTACTGTAGCCGATATAATGTGGCCCTGTGCTGAGTCATACCTTTTAGAAGAAGTGGCACAAAGGGGATAATCGGTGGTTCCAGTTTGGTAACAGTAAGTCTGTAGGACCGGTGGTTCCTTGATGGGTCCTGGTGTTAGACACATTTATAGATCACTTTTTTTTTTTAAACTCATACTGTTATACACATACCAGGCACTTTATCAGGTATGCCTTTTAACTCCCCATGAATGCAAATATCTCATAGGTCAATCACATGGCAGCAACTTCATGCATTTAGGCACGAAGGCACGGTCAAGACGACTTACTGAAATTGAAACCAAGTATCAGAATGAGGAAGAAGGGTGATTTAAGTGATATAGTGGTATAGTTGATGGTGCTATCAGAGTATTTCACAACACTTACTTCTACTGCAACATTCAGATGCTAGTCAGAATTTGGCATAAAAAACATAAAATCATGGATTCTTCCTGCTTTATATGAGCGGTTCGGGTTGTTGTGGGTGGTGTAAAGTGTGCAGGATATTTACTTTGGGCTCCTTAACACCAACTGAGCATCATTTAAATGTCACAGCATACATAAGTACTGCTTCTGACCATGTCTATTCCTTAATGACTACATAAAGGGACGGCTGCTTCCAGCAGGGATACCAAATCACATCAGAAAGCTCAAATCATGAAACTGGAAAAAAGATTTCCAGAGTCCCCAGATCTGTCCAATGGAGCACCTTTGGGATGTGGTGGAAGGGGACATTCCCATCATGGATGTGAAGCATACAAATCTTCAGCAGCTGTGTGATGCTCTGATATCAATATGAACCAAAATCTCTGAGGAATGTTTCCAGAATCTTGTTGAATCTGTGCCAAAAAGAATTCAAGCTTTTCTGAAGGCAAAAGTAGTCCAACCTGGTATTAGTAAGGTGTACCTAATGAAGTGGCTGGTGAATGCAATTGTTTTTCCCTCCATTATTTTGTGCATCTGTCACCAAGACAACAGGTTTGAACCTAATTTTGTTTGTGATACTCAGGATCTCTGTTACTCTGAGGGGACAGCAGGAGCCTTATAAAACCAAAACGACAGCATTAGCATTGCTGAATACAACTGAAAGTTTATGCATAATGATTTTGAATAGACTTGAAAATGAAACTCACCATCATGTTTTCAAACTCGGCATAGAACTTCTTAAATTTGGTGGGCAGTTTCTGTCAGGATAAGCGGATGGCATCTCAGTGAATTGAGGATTTATGCAACAGCAGCATGCAGATCTGGTTCACAGTATCACTGTTCGCGCATTATTACGTTTTTCAATAAAGTTTACCTCCCACGTCTGGCTCAGTCTGCTCACAGCAGGGTTGCTCATCCCCATGATGATGGCAAAGAACGAATTGAGGTTCTTAAATTCTCGACAGCTGCAGACAGACGCACACAAGCAGAGACCAAAGTGAAAACCACCAACATCAAGCTCAGCCTCTTCTACTGTTTGCTAGAAATACTTCACTTAGTGATGTGCGTCACATTAACAGTCACATCCTACTCACTGTGCCGCTATCTTGATGAACTTCTTGAGGAGCTGGACTCTCTTGCTGAGCTGTCCGCAGAGGCAGACTTCAGTGACGACCCACAGCTGGACCTGGTTGAACCTCCTCAGGAACAAGTCCAGATTAGCCGTGGTTCGTTTAAAACTCTGGCGGCCAAACGTGTGGTAGAGCAGCTCATGCTGCGGACGACAACAGGAAACAAGAAGAAGAGCAGGTTGAGAGCTGAGAGATCCTGCCAGTTTAACAGCAGTTTGTGAAAAAGCAAAACTGCTGTAAATGAACTGACTCTGACTCTAAAACAAGAGTCTTTGCAAAACTTAATATGCACAAAAATAAGCAGGGTACCTCATGAACACAGATGAAGAGCTCCCAGTCAAACATTGTCATTTGATAAGCCAAGTCCTTGGAGCTCATCAGCTCAAAAGTTGACATGGAGCCTGCGGTGGGCCCTTCCTGGTCTGGAAGAGGAGTCTTGAAGTGCACAGAAACGAACACCAACACACACTTTTTACTAAATAGTAAGTGCATTTCTTGTATTTCCTTCATATATTTGCAAAAAGATTTCAATCTAGGTGGTAATGCATTTTAATAACGGCATAGTTCATTACATTGCTCTCTTACCAGACTGTTGAGCTGCTCTCGAGGACAGGCAAACAATCTCCCATTGATGCTCACAGTAGAAAACACTGATACATCATTAGGCTTCAAGATTAGTTTTTCTGTAACAAAAATCTGGTTAGATTAGCTTTCACAGCCACATAACAGGCCATGCAAAATATTCGAAAGTTACACAAAAGCGGCTGATTATCTGAGAGTGGATGATGTTGCACGTTAATGTCTGTCCACATTTAAGATGATCTGTTTTCTTACCACCCGCAGAGCTGAGGTGAACCAGCAGGAGCTCATCGGTAGTGCCGAGCTTGTCCGTCACGGCACTGATCACTTCTCGTCCCGTCGCTGCCACGGCAATCCTGATTGTAGTGTAGGTGTGGTCGCTGCAGTACACCTTCAAAAGGACTGCACACGCACATGTGAAATTAATACAATGATATGGTATTTGACAGCTCCTGATCTGTGATGGCAAAGAGCTGCTTCCAAGATGAAGAAGCAGAAACCTCACAAAGCTTCACACTGAAGGTTTTGCCTTTTTGTAGTCACAGACTGAATTATTCAAATATGAAAGCCGACTCATTTCAATCAAATCAAAAGTTTATATTAAAAAAAGTTAGCCCTTCAATCTCCGTGAGAGTGATGACTGGGGTCTTTGAATGAATGAATGGCAGGAAAATAATCTTCTCGTGGAGCTTTGCTGTCAACCTGTTCGTAAGATTTTGTCACACCTTTTGTGCAAACACATGGCAGCATAACAGGCAGGGTAAGGGAGTATTCTTACCTAATCTGTCTTATGAACGTGGAAAAAGCCACTTTAAATAGCACATTCCAAGGCAACTTGGCAAACTGCTGTCAAAATGTCTATTTCATTCAAGTCCGGCATGAGTAAGAAAAAAAACACATAAATCACACATGTGCACAGGACTTACTGTCATCTTGATTTTTAATTGGCTGCTTCTTCTGCAGCCTTTCCTCCCCGTTGCTGAACTGTCGTATTAGGGTCTTCTGTTGAATAAATTAAATGACAGCATCCAGATAACTGCGGATGAAGCCGACATGTGACGTGAACTGTAAAATCTTATCAAAAGTTGTATAACAGACGTACCTTTTTTGTTGCTTTGGCCTCTTCGGAGCTAAAAAAAAAAAGTAAAAAGTGATACATTGAATTTGGCGTGTGCATAAAGCAATGACAATAAATGTTCAGCCCACAGAAACATACTGCAATTTGACGACTTTCTCCAGGTCAGGTACCAGATCTTTCAAAGCTCTCAGCATTCGCGAATCATTGGATAGACTTCCATACAACTCCTACAGAGAAAGAGAGGAAGAGCCACTCAGGCTATGCAGAGGATTTGTGTGATTTACTACATTTGAAAGGCTGCTCGTACTCACCTCCAGGAAAAAGATCGCAGCAGGTTCCTCTTGTAGCAGGTAGGTATGTGTGTTTGCCCAGCGCAAGGTCATAATCAGGGCTCTCCTTTTACTGTTGAGTGCATACTCCAACCTCTCCTGTTCAGAGCCAGGTGGAGATGTCACATGGTACGTGCGCACAAGGTTAAAGGTAAATAGAAAAGCGCTGAACCATTAAAGTAAATAGTCAGATGTATATGCATATCTACATGTATGTCTTCATTTCTGCTCAATTGAAAAAGTAGCTTCCAACCAGTTTTAGTTAAAATAAAGTGAGTTTTGAAATCATTATGTTAAAAAAATGAATAAACCATGGCATGTAGTGAGTTAACTGCACAGTGCTAAACTTACATTACAACAGCAAAAAATACCTGTGCAACTGGGATTACAACTTGTTACTAACGTGTGAAGGGAACAGCTGCTCAACTGCTGCTTCAGCACTTCTACAAGCAGAAACTGATGTTTCACAATCTAAGAATGGCGCCGGAAGTGTTGTTACATTACGCAACAAACCGTGAAGAAAACCAGGGTTGTGCGCCCGACACGAGACCTGTCAGACCTGTCCAGCAGGAAGGAAATAAAGAATTTAACGACAAAAGGATATTGTGACAGGAGTAGAGGGCACAGCTGGCTGTTGGGCATGAAGACACAGTGCATGAGGACAAAATCATCCACTGCTGGGTCTGACACACGAGAAGGAAAACACGAGAAGAAGCAGAGTCAGCAGCAAGAAACAAACAGATATTTAATCTTTAATGCATTCATCCTGTCAGTACATAGTACTAATCCAGAGTCTAACCCAGACTCACGTAAACCCCTGAAACTTGTTGTAATCCTGTTTTTAACAGCAAAACGTTTCAAACCACAGCACAATATCCTAATTAATATGGTGTTTTAGAGTAAAGATAATACTGAATTATCAATTTGTTGTTTTAAAGTTCACATTAGTTACAGTTTTTTAAAAGACACTCTTCACTAACATAATTGTTAATGTTATAATGTTATAGTTTATAAGTATCCTGCAATATACTATCCTGACAGCATATGATCCCAAATGAATCTGTTCATTCAGCCCATCTTAGGCCTTTGTGGCTACCTGGGTCACTGTGATGTATGTCCATCCTCATCGCCTCCAAGAAGTGCTCAAGAATCTTCTCTGGAGTTCCTGATATCACAGTGTACCTGCCAAGTATCAGATAAAAACAAACAAACAAACATTTTTAGTTAGATAGAGAGAAATACACATATACTGTGCATACTGTTTGCATACTGTTTGCACTACTTTTAGGTATCTACACTGTGTGTACACCCAAGCACATACTTTATGTTTCCCAGTGTGGAGGCTCGAGGACTCTTTTCTAACACCAGCACAGGATGATCGTGCTCTTTCAAACGCACCGTGTTAGCTTCCACATCCTGAGAAATAGAATAGTTCAAAATGAGTGCAGTACCATTCATCTGTCAGAGGAGGGAGACAAACATCAGCGATAAAAGCATTATGAGACATCATTGCTTTACACAGCTTCAGAGGATGATGCATATAGCCACATTTTTCAACAAAGGATTGCTGTGTTAAATAAATACACATGTGTACCACTGCCTTGCATCAGTTCTTCATTTATATTCACTGGACAGGAGGAAATCAGATGCTGGCTTTAAAAACCAAATGTTTCCCCCATTTTTTCTTCACTGACCTCCGATCAGACCAGGGATAACTGTCTGCCTACCCTGAGTATCCTGTTGAAGTCTTCCTTATCCACACGCAGGAAGTGACAGTTGTCCTCTCTCAGGACGATGGATGCAGCCCGAGGTGAATCTGTAACCAGGGCCAACTTTCCAAAGTCATCACCCTCGTGAAGTGTACACACCACACCCTGACACACACACGCACAGATGAATACACAACTAGCTCAGACACATGTTCCGTTTAAAAGCTTTAGACTTGAAGAAAAATATCAGAAAGGACGAGTAAATTCTGAATCATCGTTGCATTTCTGTACATGTGCGATCAATCCGCGTGCAGCGTATTTGTCTGTACGCTGCTTGTGTGGTGTATGAGCACAATCCCCTAAGCCAGTTAATCACAGTGATGAGTCACGATGAGCTATGCAGAGTTTGCCAAACTCCACTGCTGGTGTTTCCCAGCCCTACAGGGAGCACAAAACGGCTCTGCTCTTTGCAGATCTGATGAGCTACACATTTTGCTCCATTACATTCAGATTGAATATCATCAAACGAAGCAGAAAACTAGAACGACGTTAAAGTATCAAACTAAAGAACATAAGCAGGTAGATGGATGGAAGCCTTTCAAGCGCGCCCACACACCTTTCCATAGATAACCACATTAACGGAGCCCTTCAGGATGATGTACCATGATGTGCCTTCTTCTCCTTGGTTAAACACTGAAAGGTAAGGAAAACAAACACACATTTCAAACACGCCTCGTGTTTCCCCGGAGCGTCAAAGGTTAGGGTGTGGACTCTTAGAGTCATAACTCAAATCACAAACACAATGCACTTATTTTTAAATTTAGACGGCACTGTAAGAATACATCATTTTCTCTACAGGCAGATGGATTAGCTATCATGAAGGTAGCTCTCTCTTTTAACCTGGTTAGATCACTGTGGTAACGTCTGCTGAACGCATAAGCTGGTCAGAGGCAGGTTATATTTAGAGGTTCAGTTTAAAATTGGCTAACCACATT
>VOQK01002365.1:29856-42975 GCA_015052645.1 Benitochromis conjunctus
TAAGAAGATGAGCAACAGTGTGAACCAGACGAAGCTATGGAAGCACTGATGAACAGCTGAAGCTGTGAAACATAATGATCCAGTGGGCACCTCAGTATCATAATTCCAGTCTTGCTCTCATTAATGTTAAAAAAAACATTAAGATTATCATGGCTTTGATTGTCACCAAAACATTCTAGTAATAGTTTTAATTAACTACCACCTGGCAGATAGAGGTGGGAATCATCAGCATAGAAGTGGAAGAAGTTGCCTTATGTCTTCAGAATTGATTCTAGGAGAAATAAATACAAGGAGAAAAGAACTTGGCCCAGAATAGAGCCTTTTGGAACTCCACATGGGAGCAGTGCACAGGGAGAAGTTTATCCACCAAAACATTTCTCTCCAACAAGTGTGACATAAATCACACTAAATATTTGCTTTTCGCCCCCACACAGTGTCAAGGTGAGAAATGAGAAATAAGAATGTTGTGTCAAAGGCAGCAGAAAGTACTAAAACCATTAAAATAATGGCATCCCCAGTGTCCATAGTAAACAAAAGACCATTAAATGGTCTTAATAGAGCTGAATCTGTGATGTGAAATGCTTTAAAAACAGACTAGAACACCACAAGAGTCCATGCATGTCTAAAAAGAGTAGTGCTCAAGAAGAACAAACTTCTCCCAAAATATTTGAAATAAAAGTGAGTTTAGAGATTGTATGAAGGAAAAAACTGAAGAGTATTGAAGTGTCAAGATTTGGTCCTTCAATCAGCTAATCAAAGGCTGCACCACTGCTTGCTTAAAATACAAAGGTACTACACCAGAACCAAGTCTCAAGACTGAAAAAACAAAGGGTGTTGTCATTCAGCACTATAGATGATGAACGTTATGCCTACATGCCATACTACAGATATAACTCTAAAACAATATTGATATTAAACATAAAGTACTGTGCAAAAGTCTTGAGTCACCCATCATTTCTTTAGATTTTGTTAGAAAAAGAGAAAATAGGTGCCACAATTTATGCAGACGTACACGGTAAAACAATATATAAGGACAAAGCAGAATTTGTAATTATACAGTACTGTGCAAAACTTTTAAGCCACTGAAAAAAAATGCTGTAAACAAAGAATGCGTTCAAAAATGGAAGTGTTAATCATTTATTTTCATCAATCAACAAAATGCAGTGAATGAACAGAAGAAAAATCTAAATCAAATCAATATTTGGTGTGACCACCCTTTGCCTTCAAAACAGCATCAATTCCTCTTGGTAAACTTGCGCACAGTCTTTGAAGGACCTCGGCTGGTAGGTCGTTCCAAACATTTTGGAGAACTAACCACAGATCTACTGTGGATGTAGGCTTCCTCACATCCTTCTGTCTCTCCATGTAATCCCAGACACACTTGATGATGTTGGGATCAGGGCTCTGTGGGGACCATACCATCACTTCCAGTACTTCTTGTTCGTCTTTACGCTGAAGATAGTTCTTAATGGCTTTGGCTGTATGCTTAGGGTCATTGTCCTTCTGCAGAATACATTTGGGGCCAATAAACAATCGTTTACATTTCTGAAAGCATTCTTTGTTTACAGCATTTTTTTCACACCTGCCTAAAACCTTTGCACAGTACTGTAATAAGTTCAAAACTTAATATCTGGTATTACCAAATCCAGTACTTGCTATTGCTTGGTCGATTGAAATCTGATGATTCTTTTCAGCTTTAATAATTCCATCAATTTTGAGAAGATCCCAACACTACTGGCTGAAATGCAGCTCCATAACAACGCCAGAGCCTCCACTATGTTCTTCTGTAATTTGGCATACTACTGCTTTTTTTCCTGTTTCCCTTCCTGAAGAATCACTTCTTGACTTACCTTTGGAGCATTACTGATGGAGCTTCAGATGGCTGATGCATCTCTCCACATTTCGGACAGATTTTTTCTTAAGGACATGACCTTCCAATAATATAGTTTATATATAGCTTTTAAGCCTTCCACTTCTTCTTTAGTCTTCCACTTGTCCAGTTTCCTCAAAATTATTTAAGGACAATTTTCACACCATGCTAAGATTTCAGCTAACAGCGCATGGGAATCACATTGTTGGTGCAAAAATGCTGTTTTATGTTGTTTGACTATACTATCTTTGGTATTTTTTCATAAGATAAAGAAGATTATGTGTTTTTTGTGGCAGGCCACATGTTACAAAGGGGTAAGCATACCATTTTAAAAAGATTCTTTGCTAAGTTGTCTGTTGACACAACACTGATTCATTCATTGAGTTAGCTACTTTTTTAATACTTCATGTACTTGAGTCTTATTCTTAACAAACAAAGAAAAAAAACATGGAAATGGTCAAGTAAAAGGACTGGACTGAGTATAAAAAGCAAGCAGCCAATATCCAAAGAAAAAACTTTGAAAACTTGAGAAAGTCTGGAGAACTATCGCTTAAGACCAATTTAACAATTACAAAAGAATCTGGCTCCTTACATAACCAAATGAGGGGTGGCTCAAGACTTTTGCACAGTAATGCAAATATCAATATTATTTCCCTTGCCTAGTGTATAGCCTCTTGTGTATGAGACAAGACATAAAGACAGACAACCACGCTCATGTGCATGTCCTCCTGCTGTGGTAGGAAGCCAGCATGTCAGGAGAGAATCCATGCAGTACACAAGGAGAACATGCAAACTCCACACAGGTTGCATAAATCACTTTTTAAGGAAAAACATACTCTGAAAACTTAGTAAGCATCTCCTGGTTTCTTAAAAGAATTGTCCTTAGGCTTTTTGTTTTGATGGCTGCCTCACTGGAGAAATGCAACAGTTCATCCGAGGCAGAAAACTGTACTTCAGACATGCAGATACAGATCACTGAATTACAGTACATCCTTTTGTTTGCTGCTTTGTTATTGCAGGAATCTGTGTAACCTACCTAAACAGAAATTTAATGGCATTTTTATGATTTTATATAGCATTTTAGTTTGAGAAACCAAAACTATTACGCATATACATTAAAACTAGGTGCCAATTCAAACAGATTAATCTCTCTACAGCAGCTTAACAACATTTAAATTGCATTTAAAATGTTATTAATCATCCTTTTAATATTTTCTCAGAATTAAAAACATTTTGTTATCAACTCATGACCTAAAGAAAACCTGTATTTTTCCAAGAAGGAAATGTGCATCCAATTAAAAGAAATAATAAAGGAAACATTTAACTAATTGTGTTTTAGATTTTTCTACCTCATGACCTCCATTATTTTTATTAAATACATGGTGCAACATGCTCAGTAAACAACACACATCAGTTACTACACAAACACAAACACCGACATTAGAGGAACCTCTCTCTCTCACTCTCTCTCTCTCACTCTATGTGTGTGTGCGTACTTTAAATAAATACGTGTGCAAAAAGGCACCGTAATGGTGGACAGCCCTCTTGTGGTTAAAAGCACAATTACAATAAAAAGGTTGTCTGAAAATTACAGTCACAAAAGCAAAGCTCTACAATGGAGTTCATGCTGAATCATGAAGTTCCATATCACACCTCCCAGAGGGTCTTAAACTCCCTCTGTTCGATCCGGAGAAGCTCGCTGGTCTCTCTGCTGACAATGGTAGCGTGGCGTGGTGTGTTGTCCAGGATCGACTCCCCAAAGGCTGTCCCAATCCCCAGTGTACAGATTGTGACTGCATCCTGCACACAGACGTGACAATTTTTAGTTACAGTGTTTTTATAACAGATGAGCATTTGTTATTGAGCAAATGTGCTTTGTAGCAGCATAGTGTATCCCCACGCAGTGAAATTATACAGCAGCAGCTACAAGCAATGTGTATTAGGTCTTTTTAATGAACTCGGACAGACATGGAAAGCAGACAGATTAATATGTGCAAATGAATGCAAATAAATCCAAATATGAGCAACTGCTGTTTACTGTAAGACAAACATCTCTTGGTGCTGTATATAATTGGGCAGGCTAGAGGGAAGCAACGCACGCATATTCACTGCTTACTGGTTCAAACAAACACACTGCTTGCTATGGAAACCTTTTCAGCTGTCCAAACTGACATTTCAAATATAGCCACAGAAAGTAGGCCACCAATTTCACTTTAGGGCTACATACATGAAAAGGACGTCTCACAATGGAGGAGCTTCTTATCGCCAACTTTCATTCGAAGCAAATCCTCTCTCCTTCTCCTCCCACGTGTCATTCTTCCCCACTACATGTACAGTATAACTCTATTTCCACGCTCTCACAGCAAGGGTTTAAAGTAAGGAGGAAGCACAATTCTCAGTGGCAGTTTCGCTCTGGTATATTTAGGAAGGGAGGCACGAATGGACACTAAAGAGTCAAACAAAGCCAGCTCTCCAAAATACGGGACAGAGTAGAAGTCCCTTACAAATTATTTTGTTTGATAGAAAATATATGAGCGCACTAGGAAATACCAACCATGAAAGTCGCATTACTGTCAGGGTTGGTATTTTTACAAGGAGACTAGAGAATCCAAAAGCATCCAAGTCATTATTCATGTGTGTTTCTCAATGTGACTTGAACTTTATCACATGACTCTCACCTGGTGGTTGGCGGTTTCTGACACTTTGACATCCAGGGAGCCAGAAAGGACCGCATACCAGCTGGTACCAATGTCTCCCTGTCGAAACACTGCATACAGTAAAATACATTAAACCATATTGAGAGCTGATGAAAAACATCACTAAGACAAAGGCACTCATAAAAACATGCCCTGCAATCGAATGATATAAACCACAATCACTGCTGAAAAAGACATCAGCCAAAAAGGTTTTGATATGACGATAAACTGATAATAAATATATTTGCAACAAACAGAAATGTGGCTGTTTTTAAAAAAAGTTATAAATGCACTTGAAAAGGAAAGCCTTTTAAATCCTTTAATCTTTAACAGAAAATAAATGGACTTGAGTTCAAATAAGCAAAGCTCACTGACACTTGTAGCAAAGGTTTGGTGTTATAGTAGCTACATTAAGCATTGTGTTGATTTTGTGATCATTAAATCACATTACTAAAAGTATTTATTGGATATACAATTAGGTCCATAATTTGTTAGACAACAACACAAGTTTTGTAGTTTTGCTTCTCTACATCGCTGCAGTAAATCTTAAATCAAACAATCGTGGTGTGACTGAAGTGCAGGCTTTCAGCTTTAATTTTAAATGAATTAACTGGACAAACTAAACAGGATTTTAATGTAATACCTGGATGAAAATCTGTTGTAGTCAGTGACTGTGTGAAGTCTGCAACCCATGGATGTCACCAAATGCTGTATTTCCTCCCTTGAAATGCTCTGCTAAGGTCTTTACTGCAGCCACCTTCTGTTGCTGCTTGTTTGTGGCTCGCTCTCTGACTCCAGCAACTGTAAAGCATGCTCTGTTGTGTTGAGATCATGTGACTAAATTGGCCAGTGAAGAATACCCAGTTTCTCTGCCTTTTGAAACTCTCGGGTTGCTTATGCAGCACGCTTTGTTTCATTTTCTATTTGCACTGTGAAACACTGTCGGATCGGTTTGGCAGCATTTGTCTAAATCTGAGCGGAGAGTACAGTCATGTACACGTCACAGTTCATCCTGCTGCTCTATCAGCAGTCTCACCATCAATAAACACTATAGTGATCCAGTCCAACTGGCAGCCTTACATACCCATGCCCTAACAATGCCTTCACCGTGTTTGATAGATAACGTGCTTTGGATACAAGTTAATCTTGGTTTCATCTGTCCAGACATTTTTTTCAGGCTCTTGTAGATGATAAACCTCTTCCTCAGGAGTGTTCTTGACTTGGCTAGAAGTTGTTTTTCATAAGCCTTGATTATAATCCGTTGTTAATACGGACACAGGCAGCTGGAGACAAAAAACATGCAGGATGCATACATGGACCCTTGCGCTCATCTTCTGATGGTGAAATTTACTTAAATCACTTGGACTCTCTCTCAGACTCATGGACACAGAAAGCATAATGGAGGCTTTAACCATGAAAATACTTCTATCATAATCCACTTTAATTGCCTTCTATGGTCTTTCAGGCCTTTTGGTATCCTGAGCTGGTCACTACATTCATTCTTTTTAAGAATACACCACATTAATACTTTGGCCACGCTTAAGGTTTTTGCTATCACTCTCATCAACTGAAAGCGAAACAAAATAAACCTAATGATGGCCTCTCTCACTGGCACTGACATCTCTTTGGGCTTCGTATTTAAAATGAATGTGAAAAGCTATAAAATGCTAATTCAAGCCTTTTAATCAATTCCAGATATTATGTCTGTTTAATTTGTCATGAAATTACATGAACAGGCCCCACTTGCTTTTCAGTCAACTGTCCAATAAA
This sequence comes from Benitochromis conjunctus, assembly GCA_015052645.1. NCBI lineage: Eukaryota > Metazoa > Chordata > Actinopteri > Cichliformes > Cichlidae > Benitochromis > Benitochromis conjunctus. Next base: position 36,193 of record VOQK01002365.1, read on the forward strand.
TTTTGAGCCTCTGAAAAAGGGGGACTGTGAATAGAAAACAGCGGTAATTCCTAAACAATATTTTTTGTTAAGCCCACCGAATTAAAGCTGCGCTTCAATGACATGTTGGCTGATTGATTTAAAATCCACTGCTTGCAGAAAATTCAAAAAGACAAAGCATGAAGTCCAAAAGGAAAACATATAAAACACACTGGGTCTAGGAAACTATAGCGCAAGAAGAACAGAGTAATGGGAGGATACCACTATATATACTTACTCCTGTAAGTATATAGTATACTTATACTATACTTATACTTATACTTATATAGTGGTATAAGGGAAGTGGAAAGGGCTGGGGAAAACGACACACAGTTGCATGAAATCACAGTCAGGATGTGGCAACATAAGCAAAAGTAAAAGCAAATACAAGGAACAAATAACTATCAAAATACAGCAGGAAACGAGTTAGCTAAATAGAAAAAAAACATGACACATGAATGAAGTATGAAGAAATGAATAAGAAGCAAACCAGAAACCAAAAAGGATATTTAAATAAATGAAACCAAAAAAATCAAAAACTCACAAATACTTGCTGAAAATACCCACAACCATGACACTTTGGTTGTGCACAGATGCAAAATCACCAAAATTGTGACCTTGTTCAGCAAAATATGGACCTAACTGTAAAGCAGCCTCACCCCAACTTAAAATGTAATTGACTAATCAATCATTAATGCAAACATGTAACCTTGCAAAGACAAAAAGTGCTAATATCTATCTATCTATCTATCTATCTATCTATCTATCTATCTATCTATCTATCTATCTATCTATCTATCTATCTATCTATCTATCTATCTATCTAATATTAGTATTGTACAAATGAGTTAAAAACAGGCTCTGAAGAAAGTTAAGACACATTTTTGCATTCCAGTGTGTCGTAAGTCTCACTGCGGTCTCTCCTTAAGTGACAAAAAGGTATATGATATACTGTGTGATGATTTCCTCCAATCCTTTAGAGCCTGACTAAACTCGACAGCATCAAACACATCATTTAACGTTCCTGTCAGCGTTGTGTGTTTGTGAGTGTGCGTGTACATACATGTGATGCCTTTCTCCAGACATTCATAAAAGGCACAGGCACAGATCTGCAGTAGGAGCGGAGGTGGGAACCTCTGGAAGGCTTTGACCTCTCTTAATCGGGTCAGAATAATATCCACGTCCTCTCCCGAGCGCTCCGAAGGCCTGCGCAGAGGAAGAGCCACCATTAAACCCACACGAGGCGTTAAGGAGGTGTATAAGTGGTTATGCAAAAAACAATTGAGCGTGATGTAACTTGTTCAGCGTGATGGATTATCTGTCTTATTCAGGTCTATTTCGGCCTGAAGGATAGCAAATCAATCAAAATCCTGCAGTATTCTTTCATTAGCAGTCATGTTAGACAGTTGCAATTATCAGTCAATGGACTAAACCATGAGAAAGCAGCGATATTGCCCTTTAAGTAAGAAGGCTGCTCTATTGTTATAACATTATCTATGAATATTTGTGTGAGAGCACGCTGTCTTCATTGTTCTGCCTGGTGTCTTAGTGATAACAGTGAAGAGCTGCAGGCACCGTTTCTCTCAGCTCAGGCCCCCCACAGGCTGTTGATGTAAGATCTCATTTGTACTGCTGCTTTTTTTAATGCGCTTAAATCTGAGCGCACACACACACACACACACACACAACTAAGTCATTGTTGGACATCTAAGCAGGCACACACACAAGAAACCGCACACACACACACACAGAAGTTTGATCTGCGAGCTTAAACAGTCTGTTCTGAGACGTGATGGTGCAAAAATACCAAGCCAAAATGTCTCAGAGTAACACACTGCACTTAGCACCATTCATTCACTTATTTTTCCTTTTTTTTTCCTGATAGTGACTCATCTTTGCACGTGTGTGTGTGTGTGTGTCTGTGCATATATGTGTGTGTTCATACAGAATAGCTAATGCACTGTGGGCTCTTCCTTCACAGATGAGAGGCTGTCAGTCCCCTCTTCTGCTTCATCTCCTTCCTCTTCCCTCGCTCCCAGCTCTCGCTCCTTTCTGTCTGCCTCTTCTAAACCTTTCTCTAATCGACATCTACTTTTCTATTCCTCCTCTTTCAAGACTTGCCCGTTTTTAGAACATGATAGGCAAGACTGAAAGGAACAAATGCAACCCATTTTTCTCCTTTTCACTAGAGGCACAAATTCCTGGTGCATTTAGTCCCACCACTCACACCCTATTTATCCCTTTACGTCTGCTCTGCAAGCTCAAAGGCAGCAGTGACTCCCACTTTACTCACATGTAGTTATGTACGGTAATAAACACCGAGCACGTGTGTCACGAAGCAGTGAAACGTACCTGTACCGTGTACCTGGAAGGGTTTGCCACAGTAAACACAGATCAAAGGCTGCATTGCACAGCCCATCTTCCATTCGCATATCAGCCACAAGCTCAGAGCTTTTAAAGGTGGGTCTTTTTTTTCCTCTCACTTTCTTTTTTTTTCCTTTTGGTCTCTGACTCATCCACCTACAGCTCGTGTATTGGCCCTTGGTGCTTCAACAGAGTGTCATATTCCAGAGTAGGTTGGGTTAATGGTTGAGACAGGTGGGCTCCCACACACTACGACATGGAGAGACAGGGAGGTGAACTCTGCAGGCTTGAATGGGTAATACAAACACCACCCTTCACATATGCGTCTATAGTAAAACTGTTCAGCTCTGTCAGTTATCGTCCCCTGGTTAAGTCTTCGCCCTTTCCCTTTTGTCCACTAACCTGTGCTTGCTCACTCGCTTCCTGTCGAGAGGAATCTGCCTCCCCCGCTGGTGAGAGAAGAATGTGACCTGAGAGTTGTTCACCTTCTATCACTCTCCCTTCATGTCTCCTCTCTTGCTCGACCTCTTCCTTTTGTCAGCCTTCCCCTCTCCCTCCCCCACTCTTCATGTCAGCAGAGATCTCAGCTTTCAAGCACAAATCATGGCAAAACACACGCGTGCTAATACACACACACACACACACACACAAAGGATTAACAAATCGACCAGCATGACACGCTGAAGACAAAAACCAAGGGACGGCAGAAGGTTCTGCAGATTGTTTCAGGAAACATCCATCTGGAAAAATTCACTGTTCACAGACAAATAAATCAGAGGTTGATTTGTGGCAGCCTGTTAAAGTGTCACACAGATTCAAAACAAACAGATTTATTCGCCTGGTGGATTAATACATTACTGCAACACAGATTATGTGATTGAATGCAAGAAGCTCTTCTGACACTCATCTGCATCACCACTATCAACCAGAGATGGTGTTAAATCGCTGAGTAGCATAAACCCTGCTCACTTGGCATTCAAATGACCAATTAGAGTTAGAAATGACTCATCAAGCTTTGCAAGATTTGCAACTTAGCCTACATAATACGTGCACTTATACCTTTCACCTATGAGGAATTGCTTTTGCTAAGACGTACTACTTTGATATGTCGTCCTAGTGCTCCACAAAAATATTTTCCTGCAATAAAAAAGGCGTTAAATATAAACTTGGATCTGGCTCGGTGGTGTGTGTACGTTGAGTGTACCATCTATTTAACTCCTGGGTCAACAGAAAACAAAGCAAATAAGATCTTATCCCACATACTTCACAGCCACCGGCAATAAATGTCTTCGGACAGATATATTACAGACAGTCGTATCTTAACCTCTGTCTTTCTTTCACCTTCCTCCCCTCCCTGCCTCTCACTCCTCACTTGCTCACATCAACAGTTAGCTTAGATGAAAGCTCCCAAACACACACACAGACAAACATACACGCACTCCTGGATATTGATTGAATAAGAGGTGGATAGCTTAAAAGCACTGAGTGCTCTACAATAAGATGCTGCAGTTCCCCCTGTCTTTATGAACATCTAGCTAATACTGCATACTGGCGACTTTAAGTTTCCAACATAATTATTCAAGCCTTAATTTCGGTAGATGTTTTTAGCACAATCACTTAAACAGACAAACAAAAATTTGCACATTTATTTTATGAGATATGTGAGCAGGAGATGGACACACTCAACCAAAGCTGCAAACAGAACACAATCATTTAACTTGGGAAACCAAATTTATTTGCAGTGTTTCTGTGCTGGACCAACAAGCTACTGGCTTATGCCAAAGAGAAGCCTTCTTAAATAGGGAGTGGCTGTAATTCTGCAGCCAATCACATTCCCCATTTGCTCACCACACCACAACAAGGATCACGCCACCTATTGCAATCGGGCATTTAAACAATTTCTAAATTATTGCAGATTGTGAATTATATTTAAGCAAGAATGTTCAGAGATTTTAAAGGTGCCATCATCTCGAGGATGACTATGGGTGGTAATGTGTCTTTTATGGTAAGAAATCATTGATTTTTACAGTGTAAATCTGAAGATGCCAACTGGGCTTCTGGAAAGCTACGAGGCCTTTCTCACTCATTTCTGACGATTGTATACCGATCAATTACTTGCCAAAATAACCCAAGGACAAATGAATAGTTAAATTGGTTAAAAAGTATAATGCTGTGTTGTCAGTACCTACATCCGTAACTAATGGTTGCATTTATGCATCCAGTTTTATTCCAGGTGAGGATGAGGAGACAAGATGGTTGCTTCAGGTTGCCATTGGTAATGTGAGAATGTGTCAGATAGGTGTGTGGGTGGGTGTGTGTGTGTGTGAGCTGTGCAGTGCATGTCATATATGTCACTGACTATGATCTACAGTAATTATTGTAGTGCTGCTCTTCATCATGTTTATTTATTCGAGCCCTCTCCCTGAGCTTTTTCAACACAGTATGGGAGCTTTACTGTTAATTGGGCAGGCACAGTGTGGACTAAACGATTTTCTAATCGCTGCAGCTTTTGGATTGTTGAGCTGTTGATAGACAAACTGTGAATTGGATGTTCGGTTATTCTACTCTGTTCAGTCAGCCCAGACTACCGTAGCCTCATGCAGCACTGTGAGATAAACGGGAGGAGGAGAGGGAAAAAATGCACTGCCTGCGCTGGCTGGCCTCTAGTATTTTATCCAAATCACAAGCATACACGCCACAGTTGTATTTTAAAAATGTATGGCTATTTGATTCAAGCAGGCAGAGATAAACCATGTGCGTCTCATCATCAGCCATGCAGAGACATCACAGTGAACCTCGAAGCTACCAACGCCTTTTTGACCGGAGATATAAAAAAAGCAGGAATAAAAAAAAAAATCGGTGTGTATTGTTATGCACTGCAGTCTGCACAACTGGGCGACAAGTGGTGTCTATTTAGTGAACTGACAGCGATAATATACTAAAACAAAATGAGGCGTATCACGTTATTATTGCACAGTCACACACTGCACACGCAGCGATCACCGGTTCCGATTAATCACGTTGACGCGGATGAATGAAAGAGGGCAGAGACAACACAATCGTTGCTGTGTGGGGATGCGCGGCGTGGCACTGGGTCATGTAGCGCTTTCACCCACCTTTTATCCAGGCAGCAGATCCACTCCGCCGATGGGGACGAATTAGGGGACGTCTGCACCGCGACCATCTTCCCCGTCTGTGTGTGTGCGTGCGTGTGTCACTAGACGCTGTGATGCTTACCCGAGGAGGGTTCCCGGTTGTCGGTGGTCGTTAATGGTTGTGAGCTCCGACTGCGCCCCTCCCCGCCCCTCTGCCTCACACAACTACAGGACGTGTGTTTTATATATTGAAAACAAATCGACCATATATAATATATATAAAAATATAATGTTGTTGTTTTTTATATCAATGTTAAGGTAATATTATTTCTTGACATTTTTGCATATTTTGTGTCAGACAATGTGACATACCAGTGGCTGCTAGAAGAATGTGGTTAAAGGGCAACCAAGATGGCCCTCAACTATCCCTGTTTTCAGTCTTTAATTAGCTCAGGTCTCTTCAAATGTCACCATAGGGCAGCATGGGGTGGACCCCAATCTGGGAACCCATTTGTTAGTCTGTTAGTCTTCTGCAGATACCTGAGATAAGATAAGATAAGATAAGATAAGATAAGATAAGATAAGATAGCCTTTATTAGTATGAGAAATGGAAATTTCAAGTCAAGTCAAGTCATCTTTATTTATATAGCGCATTTAAAAGACATCAAATGTCGGCCAAAGTGCTGAACAGAGGGACAATATAATAAAAAGTTCAAATAAAAGAAAACATTTAAAAGAATTGTAAAACATTTAAAAGTATGTAATATATTATGTGCATACGAATATGCACATGCATATAGAACTATGCACATTCACGCACAAGCACACATATGTGAACACAGCGTATATACACATACAACATCATCCAATAAAATAAAAGACCAGATAAACAGTATGAGGGATCTCAAAGAGATCCAAAAGCCTTGGAAAATAAGTAGGTCTTAAGATTTGATTTAAAGACATCCAAGGATGAAGACGATTTTATGAAGGGGGGAAGACTATTCCAGAGTCTCGGGGCGGCAATGGAGAAAGCCCTGTCACCTCTAGATTTGAGCTGGGAGCGAGGGACTGCTAAAACTGTTTGACTGGAAGAACGCAGAGATCGAGTGGGTAAGTACAGGCTAAGAAGATCTGAAATATAACCTGGAGCCAAACCATGGAGAGCTTTAAAAACAAGTAATAGAACCTTAAAATCAATTCTATGTTTAACTGGTAGCCAATGTAGAGAAGCGAGTACCGGGGTAATATGCTCTCTCTTTCTAGTACCCGTCAGAAGCCTTGCGGCTGCATTTTGAACAAGTTGCAG
>VOQK01002366.1:6330-16821 GCA_015052645.1 Benitochromis conjunctus
ATTTATCTTCAGAACCGGATGTTTCCAGTCAGGACTAATGGGGAACTCTGCATACAGTCTTGTTAGTTCAATTAGGATCTGGACAGCGAGGTTGTATCTTCAAAGCTTGCATTGTGAGTAATAATAATAGTACGTATCCCTTGCATCATTATTTAATGATCTTACAGCAGATTCCAAGTGCTGAAAGCCAGACTGTCAAAAATATCAGCCAAACCACACTGGCTCAAGGTCCCAGCATGGTGCAGCTTTGGTAGTTGGCTTATGCTACAGAGCTCTGTAGACCCATGTGTACATGCTGTAGCTGTGCATTGACTTTTCCCAAACTGTTTCTTTATGAGGAGCTCCACTGTCATTCCCTGTCCAAGCCAACTTTTCCACCACTCAGCATTCTGCATATGCAATCGTAAAAGCATTACTGGGATACTGCTTTCAGGGGTCTGTACACTGTGGCTTCACTGTAGCCTCTGAGTTATTGAATAAATTGCATAATTCTTCTCCACGAGTAGCCAAAAAGGTAAGCAAACACACAAAAGTGGGATTGCGATCAAAAAGACGGCCTTATGTAAACACCATTTTGCCATTCTCTTTGATGGTAACCTGTCCAGGTTAGATGATGGCTATGCCAACCCTGACATAGACATTTAAGAAAATTGAAGGATGCCATAAGTATATTATGTTTACACGTGCATATACATATATGTGACAGGCAGGAGGCATGACATGAGCACGATTCACCATTCAGTGACATTTCCCTTTTCTTCTCGGTTGCTCTACACACACTCACGGCTCAGCTTTCCAGCTGCCAGCTGAACACATACTCAACAACCAAAACAGGTCCTAGTTCATTTATATGCAGGGGAGGAGTGATGCGCTGATTCAGCTCAGGTGCGCCAACCTCCCCCACAGCCGTGCCACGAACCACGCCCCGCCACAATGTATATTTTATTTGTTCCTTTAAATCTTTAGTTTCCATTTGTCCTGTTGGGATAATGGGAATGATTAGACTCTGTGTAATGTTACTTGAAGGCTTTGAGTGGTGTGGGTTGATGCTGAAAAGTCAGCTTATAAAATAAAAGCTCTATCTTCTCTGCAGCAGCATGAGCAATCTCTTGCTTGCAGGAGTTACCGCCATGCTCTCATACACAGTGATGCCGGTTAAGGACAAATCTGCAAGCAAGCACACAGAAAGTACACCCTTGAAGTTAATCAAACGGGAAAAGCTGCATGTGATGGGTACATGCTGTCATTGTACAATGTGTGTGTTGGTGTTCCCTATAGTTTCTTCCTCAGTCTGTTTTTACTTTAAAAATGCTTAAACTCTCTGGCTGCTGGTGCTTTTGAAGGAGCTGAAAAGAAGTGGTTGACTTTTTTCTGGCATTTCATGACTATACAAACAGAACTTTGAGGAGGTTGCAAAAAATGATAGAAAATAGTCATTGCTAATCTGTTTTGATCTCTAACTTGAACTTAACATCCTCCTATTCCAGTCCAGGAGCCAAGGTTAGACCTCTGCATTGTAGGGTGAAACCTCATTACAGCTGTCTGTGTGTGTGTAGGTGGGGGCAGCCTGTAGATATAGTCAGTGTCATTCAAGGGACAACAGTTGTTGACTGCAGTTTCCTGCAGATTAGCCAAGACATGCAGTTCACACCACTTCCTGCAATACTGTGCAAAGGTGAAGTACTTAAATGACATTTAGTCTTCCTGAAAGTCATCAGGACAAATCACCAACAACTGTTTTCAGGATTAAATACAGCGAAACCTTCATCATAATACACTGATGTCCTGTATCTCTGATGGATGTTAGGATAAGAACTGTAAATGAATGGTTAATGATGTAGCAGTCAGAGATGGGTAAATAAAAATATTAGTGTGCTTCCCAAATTTGCAGATATTTGATGTTTAATCAATCAACAGACCAATGACCTCATCCATCCCCTGTGACTGACTTAACAGCAATGCATCATTAGCACAAGAGGTATTACATGGGCATTGTGTTGGTGTAAATATAAACGGGTGGATAAAAGCTCTGAGTAAATTACAAACACATTTCCTGTGGTGTGTCAAAAATGCTGACTGGGACAAGCTCTTCAGGAGTCATTAACAATCACACTAATACATACAGTCAGCTTTGCTGACAGCAGTAACAACAGTTTCTCTGCTTGATTGTAGATTAATAAAGAAAATGTTATTGGAGTGAAATTATTGTTATTTCTCTGTGTGAATGTCTGGTAAAAGTTTCACATCCAGCTACTTGGTCTAACTGCAAAAAACCTGAATATACCTGCTAACAGGAAAGATGTCATAGCTGCGTCTTAATCACATGGCACAGCACACTTTCAATTTAAAGTACATTTATTACTGAAAGTCAACATTTTTACGTTGTTTGACCTTCGGGGAAGATTGTTTGCTCAGCTCCTGGTTTCAGGATTATAAACGAACTCTTCATCTCAGCTATTATTAAAAAAAACATCAGGAAAGACATATAACCTGGGGCAAGCTTCCATTGGCAAATATCAGTGTGAAAGATTGTTCTTAGAAACATCCATGAAGTATACCGTGAACACTCAATTGTGATCAATAAATATACCGATGTGCCTTTTAGAGACGATATTTTTTAAAATCCCCATTTATGAAAATTGCTGTTTTCAGACATTGATCAGAGTCAATACACAAGAGGTGAAAATGACATGACGGATTTAGATGACTGTTGCATCCCTGTCTCTGCTGGTTCTTGACAAACATAGTGAGACATCCAAAAGCCCAGTGAATTATTTTCCCCATCACGTTTCTATGTAGCTCTGTGCCTACAAGTCAATAATACTTGTCTAAGGATAGAGAGGAAGCCTCGGGATACCACCTCCAACCGGGAGTGCAAGTGCTGCCTGGAGGCCTGGTGAACCTGTCTTGCCCTGTGGGCACTTGTGAGAGATGAGTGGTAGCCGCCCAGATTGTATCTCTCTCCGCCAAGACCGACTTAAGCAAAGCATTTTGCCAGGTGTACTTCAATACTGCCTCTGGGGCCCTGATGGCATAACGTAGTTCAAGCATCTGAATCATCTCGAGTTCATAAAATATTTCTCATCTTGTCCTATTTTCTTCTTTACCTTGTTTTTTTAAAATCCCATAATCTTTCAACTGTGATTCAGAACAGAACTGTCTGTGTAGATGGTCTCTTATGGCCATTGCAACAAGTCTGTTTCTTTTCTTTCTTTGTTTAAAAAGTGTTCTGTAAACCATATTTATTCTCTTACTGTCACGTCAGGGCAGGTACAAAACAAACAAGATCCCAGACATCTATTGAAAATGTCTCAGAATTCAAATTCTCTTCACACCTGCCTAGAAACTAGTTAAGTCCATTTTTAGTTACTGCATATATGTTCATTATTTTTTAATTGCCACCTAAATTTAAATGTTTAAACAAATCCTGTTAGGTTCAACATTTACTCCTCAGCTTCACAGGCCTGGAGACCAGTGAGCATCCTCAGGCTGCTAGGAAAAAATCAGTATTCTCCAACTGGGTTTGGTCACACGGACCATGAGGTTACATCACGGCTACCCTCATGGTCTCATGGTCATAGTACACATCCCCCACAATACTGTAGCATCTAAAAAAGCTATCTATCGATCTAGTATCTGCTTAAAAACTTCTAAAATGAATGAGGACATTAAATGTAAGCTTTAAATTGCCAGACTTACTCTCTTTTCCCCTCCCGTCCTGTCTTTCTTACATCTTTCTCCATCTCTGAGTGAAGTTATCTCACGTTCTCTCCCTGGAGCTTACAGCAGCTGGACCTTTAGCTCGCACACACATTTTTATGACACACTGGGCTGAAACAAGTTGTGTGTTTGATGATATTTGCAGGCTAGAAATGTTGCAAATGTTGACATGAACTACCGCTTAAAAAAAACAAAACACACGCACAAAAATAAACGTTACTCCCTTTGTGCTCGCCGCTCTTCTGCAGCACTAGCTAGATGCTGAAGTACATCTTCCGCACCATAAGGACGTCAACACTAATAATGTGTGGATAATTGTGGATCATTTGGATCCATTTTAACCCCTCAACACAGCTCTATAAACTGTGCGTCTTTTTGTGTACACCAACAGGACTGTCTTTTGTGTTATAGTTCTCGTCACTTTTGCTCATCTCAGTTTAATGTTTAAATGCTCAAATGTTTTAAATTTATAGCCTGTTTTGTGTAAAAAAAAAACAAAAACAGCAACAAAGTATTTGTGCTTTGTAACCACCTCTGATGAAATATAGCACCGTTATCACAGAGCAGGTAACATGGCTGCAGCCCACTCATGTGTCTTTAAACTGAGGCTTTGTACTTTGAAGCTGTGGGGGTGCGTCCATGACAAAACACTATGACAAAATTATGAAAAATGTTAACAACCTGCATTCTGTAAAATGAAAAAGGCCGTGCTTTCTAGAGCCTTACCAATACTGAATAGTAAAAGTATTGATCTCACAGAGTCTGCATAAATGTTGAGAATTAGTTTTCAAATCTGTCCTTCAAAAATTCAACAGCTTTACTGGAGTGAAAGGGCTCAGATTAGATCAGGTCTAGTAGCACATTTCACTGTCTTACAGTAAAAACATGCATAGCAATGTTTCATCTGCTTCTCCCAATTCTAAAAACTCTGTGTGGGTTTATTTTCTCTTTAGCAGCAGACTTTGTAGTTGTTTTAAAACCCGTTAAGTCTTTTATAGGATCAAAGCGGTGACCTAATCATTATAGGCTGTCTCTTTATGTCCATCTGCCCTTCCCTCAGTTTAATCTTTCTGTGCTATGACATCATTCTCAATATCTGACAGGAAAAAAATATGCCTCAAGGTTAAAAATAATAATAATGTGTAAATGTAAATGTTAGCTTTTCTTTGCATTTTGACAACATTGCTGTGCTTTCATATTGACTGGATGCATCAAAAGAGCTACACAGCGCATTATATTTAATTCAAGAACAGCCTTTTATCCCCAGTGCTCTCTACAGAGGTTATTTTTTCTTTTTTTGTTTTTTGTCTCTGTTTGATTCAATTCCTAAGCCCAAAAAAAGAAAACTTGGACCATCATTAACAGTTCTCACTGTTATTACTTTCATTTCTACAGACTCTGGCCATCAGGGTATTTAACTGACTGAATTACTTGAAATAATGAAAGAATATTCTCAGACACTTACAAAGAAATTGTCAAGTTTTTGCTGCGTTTTTATTCATATTTACGGTATCACAATACAGGGACATCAGGCTGAAAGGCTTGCAATTCATTTCAATTTTATCTATATAGCCCCAAAGCACTTTATATTGTAAAGTAAAGACACTACAATACTACATGACTGTGGGGACTGTGTGTTATAAATGGATGGCATTTGGTGCAGATATTTAGAGTCCCCAGGAGATAAATTCCAGAAAGTTTTGATGATCTCCTGATTTAATTCTAGTCCCCCAACAGTCATTGGTTGGATTGCTGTGAAATGAATGATTCCCAAGTATACTCTGTATTTTTGAGGTCCTTTGATTATTAAATTAGTGGCATGATCTTAGACAAACTGTCTGTGTGAGTGTAAACTCCTCGTAGACCATCAGGAGTTGGTCAGACAGTTGGTGACCCATTTTTAGTATTTAAGCATAAATTACCGCCGCTATATTTTACTTTCAGTTTAAGCACCAAATCACAACAACAGCTACCTCAAGGTGTTTTATATTCTAACTCAAAGACACTACAATAATGGAGAGAAAAAAACAACAATCAGACAGACTTTGATATAATTAATAACAAAGAATATCAGTTTGTCCCAATAATTAGTTTGCCAACTGTACAAACAGACCTAATACTGTAGCGTGGGCATGTACTAGGGGTTAGTAACACTAGGGTTTTGTCAGGACATGGACACACATGCAGATGCTACAGTAATAGTGGAGGAATATATTTTATTTTAAGCCAACATGAAAATAATCATGGGAAAGTGTTTAGAGAAACATTAGGTATTTACATATAAGAAACAGACTTTATTTAACAGACTTTAATACATGTAAATTTGGTGCCACAGAGATTAAAAATTAATTATTTGGTCAGATAACTAAAATAAATGGCCTACAATCTGTCTTGATGACACTGGCATACCAAATTTTTCATATACAGTAGAGAAGTTCCTATCTGTTCAATGCATGCAACATAGGCACAAAAGAGAAATGTTCTCGTGCTGACACCATTTTCAGTCTATGTATGCCTACATTATTCAGGAATGCAGATTTGAAATATGAATGTATTTCATACACTGCAAAATGGCCTGTGGTGTAAAAAATGGATTCTTTGATGAGGCTGCAAGACAGTCAGGCGAAACAATGTGTTGGCAGACACATGTTGTTCTGGCTGGATTAAATTCTTTGCCTGCAGGGATATTCTGTAGTTGGGAGGTTACAATCCTTACAATTTTTTTTTTTTTAAAGATAAACCATGATTCTCTGCAGGCTTTCGAACTCAAAAAGTGCTGTGAAAACCAAATGAAATCAAAAAAATATATAAGTGAGCAGTTTTGCAGACGGGAGTATGCACAGTTATTGGTGCTTTCTGTGTCCTAAAAAAGCTGAAATTTTAAAAAGAAGACTCGAATCACATTAGTTGCCTTTGCATCACAACAGTATCCTGACTGAACCTGAAATGGATAATGAGGAGAAGAACGATGAAGCTGGGTTGTCAGGTGCGTTTATCTTCTCTGCTCTTAAAGCTTCAGTAAATGTGGAATTATGGAAGCAGAAGTGGCAGATAAAGGACCTTCGTCATTTTATATTATGTGAGAGAACTTAAACTTCACATCATCTAAAATGGAATTGAGGCAAAGAATACTGTTTCTGTTTATATTTGCTATTTGGATTTTAATTTATCACTGTCAGCACACAAGGTTTCCAATATCAGAGACAGACCATGGGAAAAAGACTGAATCTCTACTCAGCTGTACACCACATTAAGCAAGATGAGAGCCTTTTTGTGTGGCTGCCTGCAGTAACAGCAGACTAATATGGGTACTGATGTAATTCTTAGTGTCAGCAAAATACTTGTTGGGAGTAGCTCCTCAGGGCCTATGTATGGACTTAAATTGACTTGAACTTTAAAACAAGAAATGATATATGTTCAGTCATCTTCAGAGTATAACAATGTAATTACTCTGGGAATAGCGCTGTAGGAACATTTTGTATCAAACCATGACATTAACACTTTCTGGCCCAGAATATTGTTCTGAACTTACCAGTGACTCATGATTCCCTACTCATTCAAAAATCTCAGCTTATATACCAACTATTGCTGTTCCACCTGCAGGGGCGAGTGGGGATTTGGGGGTTACTACCCTGAGTGCTACTATTGCCTTCACCCTGCACATCTTCTTGAGCTCCTCTTTCACCCCTTGGTATTTTTCAAGCTTCTTGTGTTCCTTCTTCCTGATGGTGATATCACTCAGTACAACAGTTATCACCTTCTTTCTCTGCTTGTCCACCACTACTATGTCCAGTTGGTTAGCCATCGGACATATTCATTTTGATCTCCAACCTATACTCAGCACAGATGTTTCTGTATACTATGCCGGCAACTTGGTTATGGCGTTCCATGTATGCCCTGCCTGCTAGCATCTTGCATCCTGCTGTAAAGTGCTGGATGCACCTGGGGTCTTGCCTGGTGTGGTAGACCCTAGCCTCTATGGATCTTGTACTTAGGGCTTGTTCCTGTGCTGCCATGATTAGTACCTCGGTGCTGTCTTTCAGTCAAGCTTTGTCTAGCCACTGGTAGGATTTCTGCATGTCAGCCACTTCCTCCATCTGCCAGTGGTACATACCGTGCAGGGGCTTATCCTTCCATGATGGTTCCTCCTCTTTCTTGGGTTTCTGCTGCCTGAGGTATTCACTGAGCATGCAGTCGGTCGTGGCCATTTTCCTGGTGTACTCGTGGATTGTCATTCTCATCCTGGTCTCTGGTACTGACACTCACTAGTCCCTGGTGTCCTTCCTTTCGCTTAGCATACAGTATCAGGGTGCTGTATTTGGAGTAGAACTCTTCATGCATGGTCAGGAGCTTTCTCGTCTCGTATATACCGTATATCTTCCAATAACCGCTGGTCTCTGGGCAGTAGTAGACCTTCGACCCAGAAGTCCCTCTGACAGGGAGGGTCACTAAAAGTGCTGCTCCGGGTAGCAGCCTTCCTGTAAGCACTCGGTCTGCACGCAATGAGCAGACCAAGGCCAAGCTTAAGCAGATGAGGACAGCTACTGAGTGAGGAGCTGCGTCGCACTCCGCTCCCCCTCCATCTCTCTCAACTGCAGAGCTCCTCAGGCTTTTATAATCACTCCAGGCATCCAATCCACCAATCGTTGCTTCTGGGAGTGTCGAGGGAGCCCCCGGCAGCCAATGGAGCGTGCAGGCTGGCACAGTTCATTTGCATAACCAAGGGCGGTCGCAGATTGCCGAGCAGCCAATCCTTTTCGAGGGAGGGAGCCCCTGGCAGCCAATGGAGCGCGCGGGCTGGCACAGTTCATTTGCATAATCGAGGGCGGTCGCAGATTGCCGAGCAGCCAATCCTCTTCGAGTCCCAGCACACCTGGATTTGCATGCACAAGAAAACACTCCCTCTCGCACAAGGCACAGGGCTGTAACAGTCGTCTTCTTTTTCTCCTTTTTAAATTTTATTGACAGTTGGCAAACAACTGAATGGTGCATTACCGCCACCAACTGGTATGGAGTGTGACTGGAACGTAGCTCAAAAAAAAAAAGCTTCCGCCCTGTCGTCGGTCCTCCCTGTCTCATCACTCGGCTAGCTGTTTCCAATCAGCCGTCATCTACGACCAGCGGCATTTAAGCTGGATGCAGCAACCATCGAAGTGGGATTATTACACTGAACTGGAACTGTCGGCTAGCGAGCCTGCTAACTTTTACTTCCTCTTGAGGAGAGTCGGGCGGAGAGAAGTTTCCGGGAGCACCACTCGTGCACTGGGCTACCACAGACAGTCGGGAGCAAAGGAGGAGCACAATTGGGAAATGCATTATTTGTGAACTGTTGGAATATGTTTTGGAGCACTGTAAGTAAACGCACTGTCTTTTCAGTTCAGTCTAAAAACTGCGCCTGGGTCCTCCTTCCCTCTCACTTCCGCGACAATTCCGAGAAGGGAATAAAAGCCTGTCTCCAATAACAGCCGGTCTCTTTTAAATGCCGGGCCGGCGGATAATTTTTTGAATAAACACCCCGGCTATAATTGGAAGATATACGGTATACATATATATATGACTTTGACATAAAACTGTAACTCTTGGCTGACTCATGAAATGAATGGATGGAGAAACACATACATATATAATAAAAAAAATAAAAGACTCTATGAATGTTCTAAATGAGCTGTCTCACCAGTGTATGGTCCCTCTTTGTCCTTCTGGCTCTTAGTTAGTGAGCAGTATGGACGTCGCTCTTTCACTTCCATAATGCTTCTTCTTATGCTGCTGGCAAACATACAGGCATACTGCTGTACAGCTGCATCGACAGAAAGATAAACAGAAAGAGAGAGAAAGACAGATGAATGAAAAACAAAGAAGAAAAAACAAGTGAGAGAGAGCCAGACAAAGAGTGAAGGGCTGTTGGTCCACCTACAAACACACACACACACAAAAAAGTGGCAATATGTCCCAATGGTCTTGTCCTGCAGTTACTGTTAAAGTTAAATATGACAGTGTAACCTATCGTTGCCATGTACCAGAATGTGATCCTGACTCATTAAAAAAAAATCACAACCCACAAAATCTCTGACATGCAAAAGGCTTAACTGGTGTCTTCACACTTACTGATAAAGATATATAGCAAAAGGCACATCCTGTGAGTCATGCAAAAGTGTTCACACACAAACTCACACACATAAAGACACTGTAAACATGCAAATTCATAGTATACTGCACAGAAATATTGATAATCACATTTATTTGATGATACAAAATATCTGCAGCTGTTTGATTGTTTTTTTTATTATGATTTCTTTTATACTTTTGATGTAGATTTTAATTTAATTTATATGTAAAGGAAAACACACCTAGATTTTTTAATTACAATAGAATTACCAAAACTACTTTTAGCGTAACCCACCTGTATCCAAAGCTCTTCAAACATCTACTTAATGTCTCTAAAATCAATACTCTAAAACTAAAACCATAAAGTCAAAGTCGGCTTTATTGTCAAAGACCATATGTACAAATCATACACAGATTTTGAAATTGCAATGCTCCCACGGCCTTCAGTGTGCACTAAAACAATATGAATAAAAAATAAAAAATAAAAGTCTTATATACAACACGATACAATACAATCTTACATAAACAACAGTGTCCAACACAATCAGAGTGCTTGTGAGCAAGAGTTCATGTGCAAGTGGGGGTGGGGCAGTCAGTGAAAAGGTGATGGTGGTGGTTCAGAGTTTGTATGTTTAGGGGTGGGGGGTCAGGGGGAAGAGGTGATGC
>VOQK01002370.1:2128-12668 GCA_015052645.1 Benitochromis conjunctus
CCCCCCCCTCCCCCGCTGAGAATTACAGTAGGTGTGTGTGCGTATTTATGCGCGTGTGTGTGTGCCGCTTTGCTGTATCTGTAGGAAATGTCAGCCATTTCAATCCCAAGGTTTGGGAGCACATCAGGAACAAAAAGGGCCTAAACCAATCAAAGCCCTTAATTTAATTACTAAAGCTTCCCTCAATGGATGGACTTTTCTTACAATGACTGGATGGATAATAAAAGGCTGGTGTAAATACTGCAGTGTAATACAGAATATATAAAGCCATGTGTAACAGACAATATCACATACAATGGATGTTTCTGAGCTCCTCTGCGAGCCTGTTGTACAACATGAATGAAGGTAAAACCTCTAGTTAATGTGTCTGATTTGTTTTGTTTATACCTATACTGTTATATATTTGTAATATAATAATATTCCGAGGCAATTCAAGTAATTTACTCATCAAAGCAGGTTTTCGAGTGTGTTTGCTTTTGCGAATAAAGTTTTATTCAAATCGCTATTTAAAAACACGTGCTGTTGCTTCTCCCGTGAGGAGCAAATCTCAGCTGGACGAAATGAGCAACGGATCGCCGGCGGTGGTGAAACAGCTTCAGGGCCACCTTAAAAAAAACAATATAAGCGGTTTGTTTTTAGCCAAAAAGAAAAGCATTTAGTCGTTATTGAGAGATTTAACTGGCAGTGACATTTGAAAGTCATTTTGGTTACATTTGCATGGTGTGCATATTGCATAACTCGCTGTTATAATAAAACGGTAAAGTGCGGATTGTATGCTGTATAAGACGGTCTGTACGGTTTTCAGCTCTTTTTCTTTTCTTTTTTTGCACACGAGATGCTACTAACATGCTGCTTTGCATGTGAGTTTCTGCACTTTAATTTCATGCTTGTAGGGAGGGTCTTTTTTTATGTGTGTGTGTGTGTGTGTTGGGGGGTAAATTATAAAAGTGGACCTGTTCTGCTCATTACCACCATTGATGATCTTGGACTCCCCAGAGTAGCTTTGCATGATTCACAGGCTTACACTGAGCTTCATCCCCTGACTGAAAAAGACCACCCCTCCCTCTTTAGGTCGACTTTATTCTGATTGGTCCTCAACATCAAAATACCTCATTATTTGAAAACCCCATTGTCACAGCATAGATGCTGTATGTGATGAAGAAAACCTTAATAGGTCCACTTTAATGTGCATTTTTCTGCCTGTGAGATATTTGTGGCACGGGCAGTATCCAGGCAATTTGTGCAGTGTCCATTACAGAGGAGAGAGCTTACTTTTTTTTCTTCATAATGGTTTGGATTTTAGGTTTGTGTGTGCGGTCCTCTGTGTCTAAGTTTCCCGCTTCTCCTGCTAAAAGGTTGAATGTATAACCTTTGCATGAGTTTGCAGTATAAACTATTTTGCAGGCAGTGCAAAGTGAAAGTTTCCTCTTCCTTCCTGTCTGTCTTCACGTTCTGCTCAGAATTGATTTTTTTTTTTTATATCCCTGTGCAGAAAAATACACATGTTGTTATGGCAACCACACCAAAAAACACACGCTCCTAACTAGTGTGAACACCAGTGACTGGTGATCTCAGATAATATTAACACACTTGTTTAG
The DNA here is from genome assembly GCA_015052645.1 of Benitochromis conjunctus. Classification (NCBI taxonomy): domain Eukaryota; kingdom Metazoa; phylum Chordata; class Actinopteri; order Cichliformes; family Cichlidae; genus Benitochromis; species Benitochromis conjunctus. The sequence continues at coordinate 3,727 of VOQK01002370.1, forward strand.
TCCAGATATTCTGGTGCGAGTTTGTCGCCGCCGGGGTGACGGGTGCGCTGAATGTCAGGATTGTTCTTAAAATGGCTAATCAGTAAATTAAGGGCAATAAACTCACACGCTCACCTTCCTGTTTTCCTTTCCGTCTTTGTCTGCTTTCTGTGGTTTGCAATGAATTGAACTTTACTCTCACGTGTGCCGTGATGTCGCAGGTCTTCAGATTACAGTGAAGGAAGTGAAAACTGTCACATGACTTCCCCATCTGACAGCTCCGCCCCATTTTATTGGAACGCCTCCTTTATTATCCTTATTATTTTATTAGCCATTTAAAGGCTATGAAACATTAAGATGGGCTGAAACATGCCCCTAAATCTCTCTTTGAAGTTCGTTTTGAGAACACGGGTACAGCCCTGAATACAGCAGCAGCTTTATATACCTGCACAAAACTCAAAAGCCACCAGACAGAAATCCTGTAACTAAACCTCGGACTTAAAACACCTCTCACGGAGCCCAATACATGCACATCCAAATGATTAAAGTGCACTTATTCTGCTCATACCTCCACATTGTTGATCTTGGACTCTAGAGTAGCTTTGCATGATTCCCAGCTTCCACTGGGCTTCATCCACACTTAAAAAACCCCACCCACCCTTCTGATTGGTCGGTTCTGGGAAACAAAAGGTGTACACGGGGAGAGCTGCGTGACACAGAAGTGGAGGAGTAGAGTAGTTGAAAAATCTGTGATAAACCGAGCTGCTCAAAGGAAGAAACATATGCTGACCTCATTATTTGAAAATGTGGCCACGTTTCATGTGAGCATTGTCACAGCCTATGTCTGTCCCAGTACCTCCCTGTTTCATACCTGTAAGTTTAAAAGCACAGCAGCAATATGAATTTGCACATTAGGTAAATTCAATATCTGCTGAGCTGAGCTGCTCTCATAGACGGCTCCTTTGTTAGAAATTAAGGAGAGTGAACCTCGTTTAGCCCATGAAGTCTGTGTCAGCAGTCTAATCAGCTTTCACGTGACCCTCTCAAGCACTTCTTTTAATAGATTACTTTTCCCCCTGCCGTACTGTGCTTTGCTCGGGTCTCCTGTGAATCAGCTCAAACTACTTCAGTAGATTTTATGTCGACGTGGTCGTCTGGATTAGTTCCCTGTGCGGCCTGTCCTGGGGCCGCAGTTTGTTTTTCTTCCCGGCACCGAGTGGTTTAAAAAAAAAAAGCAGCAAGCTGGACTGGAGCTCTGGTCTTCTTCTTTTCTGTCAGGTGACAGCTCTCACCTCCACCTCTTTCAGTTAGAAGCACCCGTCTGTGTCAGCCTCTGTGTGTGTTATGTGCAGGGCCTCTTGTTTGTGTAGATGAACAGCTGAGGCAGCAGACTTTAAAATGCACTGTTTGCTTTTCTGCTTTCTTGCCCGCCTGCCTGCCTGCCTGCCTGTCTTCCTAACTGTCCAGTCTGGATCCTCTTACTAAAGTCAGTCACGCCTGAATTATTTCAGTGGTGTTTCATCGGTTGTGTCATCTTTCTTCTCTCTGTCGTTACTACGTACAATATTGCAGAACATTTGAAAACTGTGGACTAAATCTATTCGATTTCATCAAGTTTGGATCTTTGAGATCTTGTTTTCTATCTCAGAAGTACTTTTGCTCTTTTTTAAAACATTTTTATTTATTCAAAAAACTTCCCAGAAAATGTATTCAAAGTCAGGAGGGAACTCAGAGTGAATAAATGAGATTCAGTGCAAGATTCAATGAAGTTTAACATGCAACAATGCTAAGGTTACTAGGGAAATTGTTACAGTCCCAGGATCTTTTAAGGGCACTAATACGCAGCAGTGATACAAGGCCCATCAGGCTCATAAACTGTAAATAAAAGATGGAAGTAGCCCCAGGCCTGTGAAAAGTCAACCTGCATTTTTTTTTTAATCTTCATGGCCAGCAGGGGGCGACTCCTCTGGCCTAAGAAAGCGCCCCTACTTTTCGCTCTGAAGTTGATGGTCTCAGCTTCTTGTTTCAGGTCGTCTTCAATCCCACGTGTGTTTCAGTAAAATGGGATTCTATTTGTAGTAAAAGCAGGACATGTAATTGACATGCTGCCATATGACCATGCAGTGCACTCGCGTTTCTAAGTCAAACCATTGCGACTTCACTAAACTGTGAAAACTATCCCACAAAACAGCATCCATTTTTGTTTGCTTAATATACAGTGTACAGTCGTTCCTCTTCCCTGTCTTCAGCTGTCGGCGCAGGTCAAAGAGTCCATCCTGTGTGCTGGTGTCTGTTTTTGTAGCGCTTCACCTGTTTGTTTTGGTATGTCTAGATTTAGGCTTGTTCCTTTTTCTCTCTCGCTCTGTGTTTTGTCCTCTGAGGCAGCTGGAGAAACAGGTACACCGTCCTCACTTCAAGCCCAGTGTTATTTTTCCTTCACTTCTGCTTTGTTCATGAACATCGCACATCTACCAATAGCAGATATGCATCGTTAAACTGTGTTTGCCACAGCTTCCAAACTTCCATTTGTCATCCCTTCAGTAAATACCTCCCTTGTTTCGAAGATTTCTTAACGTTACTGAATTTGCACATTATGAGTTGAGCCAGGGGGGGGGGTGACTTTTAACTGGCGCTGTGTATGCGCTTATGGGGCTGAAGCTCTCTAAAAATGGGCTTCTGGCAGCTAATGGGAGTAAGGAGAGATGGGCTGAAAGAGAGCGATGGATAAACAACTCCAGCTGCCTTCAGCTACTCAGCCTGCAGGAATATCTTTTTCTTTTTTTAAATTCTGCTCAGTGAAGTGTTTCCGTCTGCCAGACTCCTGCATGTTGCATGTACCTGTAGAGCTGTCACACACACACACACACATACTCATACTCCAGCGCACTGGAAAATGTCTCCTCTCATTTGGTAGAGTATGAGTATTAGATGGACTTTGCTCTGGCACAGTTCTTCTGTTTAGAGCCGAATCTCGATGAAGACATTATAAGACATTCATAATATCAGGCGTGTCATTTTATCGCCTGTAGAGTGAATCGTCCATCCTGTTCAACAAACCCAGAAAAATATTCATGTTCTCTGACAAAGGTTTGACAGCAGTCTTAACTGTGCACCCAGAGACGTGACTGATTACTCAGAACATTTTCAAATGCAGCTTTATGCAGGACAATCCAACTAAATTTGCACCAGGTACATTTTAAAGGATAAGACTGTGTGTTTCTATTATTGTCATCTGATCCCTTGCAATCCCATTAGCTTCAAAGAATGATTTTAAAAGATCCTTGCAATCCTGGACCTGGTTGTACTGACTCTTTTATTTGTGAAGGCATTTGTTAGGACTGTCTGGCCTATGTTGTCACGTGTCATGCAAAGAAAGCAGAACTGAATGCGCTGTCGGATAAAGACGAGGGCTTCCAGAAGCTGGGAAATGTATTTCTGTCCTATTTATCCCATCTGAGTTTTACACTTGGATTAGTTGGTTGGCCCTTAAAAGCTTTAAAATGATTTCTACATTGACAAGAGGCACCTGAATGCACCTTTAGTTCATCTGAGAGAGGGCGGGGGGGAATGGGTCACCAGCCTTCAGCCTTCAAACAGAAAGTAGAAACTGTAACACGTCTCACTGGCAGTTTCACACAGCTGAAGATGATACACTGCAGTGAATGCATAGAGTCTGTGTAAACCCATACACTAGGGGGTGCTGTGGTGCTGGCTCAGTTCAATTCACTTTTATTCCAACAAATAATGCATTATATTGAGGTAAAGACCCTACAATAGTACAGAGAAAATCCCAACAATCACATGACCCCATTATGAACAAGTGCTTTGGCAACAGTGGGAAGGAAAAACTCCCTTTTAACAGGAAGACAGTGAGGAAAACAGGGCAAAAGGCTCACTGCTAATAGTTAATCATTCGTGCTATCCAGTAAGATTTTTGGGGAGAATTACAGGCTTTTGGTTTCACTGTGCCTGAACCAAACCTTTGCATACTGGAGATTTTTTAATTTGTGCATGTAAACACTTGGCGCAGTGTAGTAACTCAACATTTTTGACTTTGTCAGTTATCTCCCATCACAAGCTACACGTCAAGATTCACTGTTGTCACTTCTCTTTTCTCTATGTTGTGAAAAAAAAAGAACCTGTGTTGCAATATTATAATCTTCCTCCCAATATTTACAGTACAAATAGTTTAGTATTTAGTATTCCAGTTGCTTTTTTTTTGTGTTATTGGGTATTGTTATGTTAGACTGATGGATAAAGGGCAGTTTCTTTATTTTCTGTGCCTCTCTGTACCACCAGCTACATGTGACCGCCTCCTGACGATTGTACACATGAACTGAAGGATGTTCTCCAGTCTTGTGTTGCGTGGTTGATTTGTAGACTCGTCGGGTGAATCTAGTCGCAGTTTGCACCTCAGAGAGTTCTAGATAAACTATGTGCAAATGCAAAAAAAAAAAAAAGGAGTAGTTGTTAATGGACTGGAGCTATATAAACGACATGAAAAAACAGTCGGGCTGATTGTCTGAGAGCTCCGTTTCCATTAGAACAGAAATCTTGTGTGTTGTGCAGTTGAATTGTGATTTGAGTGTTTGTAGAATTTGCACAAACACGGCCAAATCCACAATGTTTTTTTCTTCTTTCTGTTCTCGTGTAAACCGAGCTCCCTCTCAGCATCGGTGCGATGCCACTGTACTCAATATGTATCCTGCGTATTACACAAGACCAGCGTTGATGCTGGACTTTGCAATAGTGAATGACTGCGTGCGTGTGTTGATCACAAAGCTTTGCAATACTAAAGCATTTCAGAGGGTTTTTTTCTAACACATTTTAATGGCTGTAGATGAATCTAGGATTTGCTGTTGCTTATTGCTTTGTAAACAGCTTCTGCCTTTTAGGTATGTGGAGTTTATTTTGGGTTTTTTTCTGACATGAAAAATACAGTAGATTTTGCAAAAATTTTATATCACACTTACATTGATATTGTTTTACTGTGAATAAGGTCTTTCTAGAGCAATCTTAGCATGCCTACTTGCAAACTGTAATGTACAGAACCAACTGTTTTCAGAAGGTGATGATACCCAATTTGGAGTGACAGACAAAACACGACACAAACATTGATTTTATTTATTTTTTCATGGTGTATTTATGGATAATTTTCAATTCCATAAGTCATACTTACATCTCTTTTTTTTGTTGAAAAATATATATTTCTTTTCTCTTATTTAGAGCAGAAGGAATTGTCTTTTACATTCCTAAATAAAATGTGGGTTGAAGCACATCCCTCTCCTTTTGTTGTCGCCTTTATGTAGAATCGACTGTTTCTGGGGTTGTAATACATGACTGAGCGCAATTTTTTTGGCTGCATATCTAAAGCCCTCTGCTCAAATGTTACAACATACACATGGATAAATGCACGTATACTGTCAGAGATACTGGAGACTCAGAAAATGTAAAATGCACAAATGATATGACTGCTGGAGAAATTATACTTTTTTTGCTAATTGAAAAACAAAGGCATGCACATGATGTCTAAAATCACCACTTTTCCTTTTGTTAAATCATCTAAACTTCCCTCACAGACCATCCACAGCAGTGAGATTTGGCTCTACTTCAAAAAATGACATATCTATATATTTGATATATATAGTATTTGTGGTTCCGACTAAAAGCCCCATAACAGCAGAGAAAAGGAAAAGTACAGCTGTACTGCCCTCAAGTGCCTCTGGCGAGTACTGTACTCACAAATAACATTCGACTGTTAAACGATTTAGACATAACAGATCGATTACATTGTAAGTACACGAAAAATAAAAACAGATTTTCTGTTCCTGTGCAAACGCAGTGCTTGCATTTTTTCCAAATGGTCCACAAAATTTCTGAAACGCTCAAAAGATTTTGTTAAATTTTCTTGCTAATCAGGAAGAAAAAGTGGAAATTACAAATAAAAACGTATGGTTTTTAACCGTGCAAATCTTTCATTTGTAAAACAGTCACAACAGTGGGGTGGAAGGAAAAATGCTGACTGACTACTGGCTCTAATGACATGCCACTTCTCTGTGACTGCATGTGCACATCATGAACAGCAAATCCAGATGTTTATCACACATAATTTCTAGGCTCAAATCTGGCAAGTTTCTCCCAAAAAGAGGAGTCCATGAAACAAAACAGCAGTGGCACAAAACTCTGAAACCACAGCGTGGATATCTGTGGTTATGTTCCATCTTCCTTATCCCATCCATCCATGCGAGCTTTTCTAACGTGGTTTTGTCAGCCATCCATCCCAAATAAGGCTGCAATGCAACCATTAAATGTAGGCATAAAATAGTCCCTTCCTTGGCTTTTTAAAAAAATCTTTCCATTGTCCATGATCGAGAGTCCCACATAATTCGAAGGTCTTCGGGCCACAAGACAGTGCAAATCGTTCATAATATTCAAGCTAGTTGGAAGTAAGCGATCAGGTCATGTAGTATAGCATAAGGCTAAAATGTTTTTCTAATACTCTTAACTGAAAACAGAAAATCTCAATATATGTGAAATAAAAACGTTAAAAATATAGCAGGCTACGCCATGGTAGTTAAAAGTTTAAACGTGAGTATGAAGGATGACTTTACAATGAAGCCGCACGAGCAGATGCTGATCTGAAGGAAAGGCGAGGGTCGGGTTTCCATTTGCATCCAGACTGGCAAGTGAAGTCAGCTTCACTGCAAGCGCCTCACATAGCTGGTTGGCTGTTTTGTTGCTGCTGTTGGGCGATGGTCAGCTCCTCGATCAGGCGCTTGAAGGTGATCCTCCTCTCGGGCGACTGCTCCCAGCATCTTCGCATCAGCTCATACACCTGTCAGGGGAAAAAAAAGGCAATCAAAAGAAGTTTTATTAACAATTAAAAATCTCACAAAACTGCAGCAGGTCTGACTTTCTACGCTTTTACATCTGATGCTGTCAATTTTCCTTGGATGGATGTTTAAATTCCTGCAACCTCAGTGTGACCTGACTGCATGTTTAAACTCACTGAATCATTTTTATTTAACATGAAACCAAAGATCACGATTAAGACCGTTGGCTATTTAGTTCTGCTTAAATATGTCAGGAAAGAAATGAGTGCCCCTTTACTGAAGTATGCCGTAAAAGCACAGCAAGGATACCGCTATTATTAGCAATATTTCAGGAAGTCAATGCTCATCTAATGTAAAAAAACAGAAACTGCTGATGTCTGTTTCTGTAGAAATGTCTGAAAAAGGATATCTAAAACCAGCATCAGTGGTTATTGGTTCTCCTTTAAAGAGTGACGTTCTGAAACGAACCCAGTGTGTGAGTGAAAAGCTGGCGACTGCAGTACAAATCACTGGATTACGAGCGAGAACGTCTCATTTTTGTGCCCAGCAATTCACAGATGAATGTCAACTATTTAAGGTAAAAACTCACAATGAATGAAAACAATGCATCACACATTGTGTTTACACAGTGTTCATATTACACACCTTTATATTAACTTATATAATTTGTTTGCCAGGTACTTGGCTTTGAGGCAACTTAAAAACTAAGTAAACAGATGGATGGTGACACATCTTGAGACCTACTGTATTAAGAAGGCCGTATTTACCTTCTCTTGAAGCCTACTGTTGCTGTTGTTTTTCTTTCAATATGCTGTATGTGAATTTGTGTAAATAAAAAAAATGCCAAGTCATTACTGCTGGTAATATGTTACTTACAGAGTCAGGACAGTCCTTAGGACACGGCAGCCTCTTTCCTTCTTGCAACACCTTCACCAATCGGATGATAGTCATCTGACCATGAGTTTTACCAATCATATCAAGGAAGCACTGTGAGGGTAAGGACAAGGGGAGATTACAAAGGGAAACTATGCTACATGCTTTCTCTACGTTCATTTAGATGTGAGCCATGGAAACACACACACTGTGTGTTGCAGATTTAATAGCTTTTATTTTGTAACTTTCTAACCTGTGCAGGTTTATTAGTTAGTGCTTCTGTAGCAGCAAAAAGCCTGATGTAAAAAGACGTTAATGATAAAATGAGCTCTTAGCACTGGCTCGAGCTACTTTGGAAAGCTCACGGTGGAGTCTATCATCTGCCACTCTGGCCAAAGACCAACACCATCTGCTACATACAAATGACTGTGTGCCATTTACTTTACACGACTGGCACAGTACGTGTATTTAATGTGTAATCGCGGATGGGAAATATTAGCAATGAAAGTGCTGCACACTTACCGTCATCGGGCTCTTGGCAGAGTCGCAGTAAGTGAGGAGTTCATACATCGTCACCCCAAAGGACCAAACATCTGAAGCGAGGTAAAACTTACAGAGAGTCAGACACTCCGGAGCATACCTGAAACACAGAAAGCATAACGGCTCAGTCACTGCGACAGTTCCTTCTTCACCCTTCCACCATACTGAGAGGTTACTGAGCAACAAATAATGTCCTCAACTGTATGTTAACAGCAGAGCTTTTCTTTTTAAGCTAAACTATAAACAAAGGCTTACACAACCCTCTGTAAAGCTGAGGGGACAGCAGGTTGCTGTAGTGGGCCCATTATACTCGCCACAGCCCCACACCATTCACACCAACGCTGAAGAAGCGAGTACTCGCTACAGTATTCTCCTGATAGGTGTCACCACATCAGCACGGGTGTAGGTGGAGGAGAACGTCTGAGCTTCTGTACTGATATCATTAACCATAACAGTAAAAACTGGAACAATCTTACACTTGTGTCGCTGTGGGACCATCACGAGGTCACGAAACTTGAGAGGCACACACCCTTGTTATTGTTGCTATCTTGTTATTTTTTATCTTATTTAAAAACTAATAAAGAGATTAATGTCCTCGTGGAATAAAAGCATTTTTCTGTCATTTTAAAATGGCATTTTAGTGCAAACACATCCTCGAGGCTTAATTATCTGACAGCTGGCAACAGAGTCAATATAAAGCTAGAAAGAATTTTAATT
>VOQK01002370.1:47022-58332 GCA_015052645.1 Benitochromis conjunctus
TGATACAGCCTCATGGCAGTGTTAGGAAGTGCCAGCTATCTTTCAAATCTGATTGGCCACCACTTGGTGCCACCCCTCAAATCCTGAGACTGAAAGTTACAAAACAAAAAGAAAGACAGGAAAGACACACTTCTGCATTTTCAGAAGTTAATCACAAAGACTCGTATGCTTTGGCTTTATTTAACTCTGAGGGGATTCAAAAAATACACTCCTCACTACACTACATGTGTGAGTAATAAAGTTTTAAGGTACTGATTTTGCAGGTGTGTGTGTGCGCTTCACTGGTAAAATAAAATGTAAAAAACACGTTCCCCTGCTTATTTCAGCCTTTACAGGCAATAAACATTGTTTGGTTACCTTTCACCCTCACAACCCCCCAAGAAAGATCACTTTTTTATGATATTCTAATCATATACTAATAATCATATACTTCTCATCAACCAATCATTAACAGCAGGCTTTGTACAGGACACTCATCTTTTGGAGGACCTACACGAATAAAGCGCTGACCTTGCAGGTTACCGTGTCTTTTTCAAGGCTGAATATTAGCCACTGCTGTCAAGAGAAATGCAAAACACTGGTGAAACAAGCTAGTGGGTGTTAAACCGATTCAAACCTTGAAGCATGATCAGTAAACAAATAATTGAGCAAGAGGGAAAGCAAATCAAGGTTACACACACACAGACACACACGCCTGCATTTCCTCGATCATGCCTCTATCATGCCTTTGACAGTCTGTGTTGCTGGTGCCAACTGGATATTTGTTTGAATGGCGTGTTTGGTTTTTACCATTCAGAGTTTGTGTCATGCTTTCATCCACCTAGCTACGTGCACCACTGACTTGCAAAGTCTTTGGCATGTCTTTGCTATTTTGTGTCTCTTTCTGTGTTCCAATCTTTGATTTAGTGCTTTTCTGTGATTCATTTGTGGGCTCCGGCATGGCAGCTCCAACCCTGGTGGTTAGAGTTTTAACGGTGCCTTATTAACCGAACAAAAGAACAGGAGTGTGTGAGAACTGTCAGTTCTTGGACACAGAGGAAAGGCATAAACCGGGGACACTGTGTAATGGGTGCAAAGTAACATTTAAGTTCAACTGGAAAAAAGTGCTTTGTGATAGCCAACAGAACTAGAAATACGGAATCCATTGGTAGATTTGACTTCTCCCATCGTACGTCCTTGAAATATTTTGTATCAGCTCTTTGCGTTCCGTAGGTGTCTTGGCTTGTGGTTTCTGAGTAAAAAAGAAAGAAGAAGAAGTCTCCAGATAAAGATCAAAGCACTGTAACCAAAACAAATGTTTAATGTGCAAGTGTCATAACAAAAACGTGGCATAAAATAGGGGCTGAGCTCCTCCCGAAGACCACACTTGTCTCCACTACTTTGACACCATTTAGCTCCAGGTTGTTGTCTCTACATCAGGCCGTCAGAGTGTCAGTTATCCCCTGTGGGTAGACTCATCCCCACCTGAGGTGACCCTGATAAGGGTCGTGTTGTCTGCAAATGTCAGAAGTTTGAAAGCATGGTGATTGGAGGTGCAGCAGTGGGACACAGGGATTGGTCACTATGATCACCATTTTCTTTTACTTTCATAGTCAAATATCTCATTAACTGATTGACAGATTGTGGTGATGTTTTGTAGAGATGTTTGTGGCCCACAGAGAACACTTGGCGATCACAAGCAGGTGGTATATCCTCTCATTTTGATTAAACGCCGTCACATGAACACATTTCCACAGTGCGTCTTTTACGATCTTCAAAACTGACAATCCAGTCAGAGCGTTTGCTGTCACGTTATTATTCAATATTAACACGCTAACAAGCTAAACTATAAGATGTAGTAAAGCCACAAATCATCAGCACGTTAGCTTGTTTATGTTAGCAGTGTATTCCTGTAAATACGGCTTCACAAATGTATGAGTGAAAGGCGCTGGCTTGTTATTTCTGCTGGTGCTCGATAAAAGCCGTGCAGCTGAAAGCTTTGGGTTTTTTTTATACTCCATTCATTCACAAGTGCAAAATCCTGATATAATATCATGACTGCAAGCCACTCCACAGGAAAACTGGAAACACCTTCTGTCAGCTGGTGATATTAGCAAGAGGAACTAACAGCGTCTGAAACTGTGAAAGAGAATATTTCATGTGTAGCATGTTTCTTCCTCATGCTATTGACTGAGCTGTGATCATACCTTTAAAAGTGCACGTACACTTTTGAGTCCTTTAGGTAACTGATAGATGTTAACAACTCGGTGTGTAACGCTGCTTTTTTCCTGGTTGATCACTCGATGACTCGTGTTTTTCCTTCCCTTTCCCTGCCTGTGCCTAGGTTTCCCCCGCACACTCGGGCAGGCGTCGGCCCTCAACAACTTGTATCAGCTAGACTTGGTTATCAGCCTTAACATCCCCTATGAGACTCTCAAGGAGAGACTGAGCGACCGCTGGATCCATCCAGCCAGCGGCAGAGTCTACAACATGGGCTTCAACCCTCCCCGAGTGCAGGTGTCAGCAGTCTGGAAGTGGCAACATAGTCATATTATGTATTCTGCTTGGAATTTAGATTTTTTTTTGTATTTTTTGCAGTTTTTTTGTGGGTTTTTTCTTTTTTTAAGTTGGTAGGGATTTAGTGCCTTCCTTCTACAGGGTGGAAACCTGCCAAAATGAAAGGCTGAAACCAGATGAGGGATTGTCCCGCACCACCCTCCCGCACCACCACCACCACCACAACAACAGCCTTGTGATTAGTTTTCTTTAGTTTCCAAAGTCCCAGTTAACCTATAACCATAACTTTCGTAGCTTATATATAACTAACTAACACAATGTTAAATATTGTGTGACTCATGGTGGTGTGATGTGAAGACTCCAGTGCACATTAGCGATTCACAAATATGACTTTGTTGTTTTTAGGGAGTATTTATTATGGTTAAAACTTGTATTAAAATGATCTTAAAACAACTGCAACGTATAAACATGAACTAATTACACTGGAAGCATATTGCCATGTTAGTATCTTATGTTGACTATAATATTCTTGCATTCCTGAAAGCTGTTAGAGTGGATGGATGAAACCCATTATCACCTCATATATTCTTAATATGTGAGCTCCTTAAGATCAATATATGGGTAACAAGTTAACTGCTTATTGTGGACTTAATGCAGCATGTGGAGGCAAATGCACCGTTGTTTGCTTATTTAGTTTATTGTGCTGTGATTCAATCCCGTTTGCAAATGTCATTTTCAGTGATTTGGGTTGTGTTTGTCTTTGCTGCGTTGCCTTCCTCAGGGTAAGGATGACATCACAGGAGAGCCACTGATTCAGCACGATGACGACAAACCAGAGGCTCTGATGGCCAGACTGAGACATTACAAAGACGTGGCAAAACCCGTAATTGATTTGTACAAGTCAGTAAATACTTGCACTGCATTTGATCTTACTTTATATTTGGTTATTTTTTACATTTGTCTAATCATAGTCATATTTAAATAGCTTATATAATATAAAGTATGATCATTTAGTTGAAGTAATACAGCTTGGGTTTAAACATTACAGTTGTATGTGTGTAAATGTTTGGCCACAGAGCTAGAAATAAGTGACTTCTTATTACCCTACTTCATCTCTGCACTGTCAAGTTTGCATTAGTCACTGTTAACATGGCACGCTTGACTCTCAAATTATTGTCAGTTCAGTTGAAATGTGGGGATTGTAGGAAATAAGCTTTGTGCCTGTAATAGAAAAGTCAATACACTTGATGCATCCGTTCTAAATTGTCCATTTTGCGGTTTAGCCTCCAGAAAATGTAAGAACTGTACCCACAACCTGATTTCCCTCTCATTTGTTCTCCTATTTCTTCACTCAGGTCACAAGGAATCCTGCACTCATTTTCCGGTACAGAGACAGATCGGATTTGGCCTTATATAAATTCTCTCCTCAGCACCAAGATGCACACACAGCCATCAGATACCTGCCAAGCTCAGACACCCTGAGTCTACCCTGAATGAACAAAAAATCAAGGGGAAGGGGGGAGGAAGTGCAGTGGTGCCTTTACGTACTGGCCTGGTGTCAGCTTTCAGTTTCGTCATTAAGAGTGAGCTTTAGAGCAAAGGACCAGGGCACTGACACACATGTTTCCCATTCAGTGACTGGCCAGTTTTCCAAACAAAGGTTGAATGGAAATATTAAAAGGCTTATAGAATGAAGATTGTGACAAATTCAGATTCAGCATCCTGACAGTAAAACATTCAGATCATTCAAGGGTGTTAAAAACCAAAATGCTTAAAAATCAAAATTTTGCACAACGCTTTCATTAATCACTTTATCACACGTGAATTTTTGTCTTCAGTTGCTCCGATTCAACCACCGAACAAGCCAAAAACAGCATTAGACACTTAAGTGCATAAATTGTAGTTGTTATGAAAATAATACTCACATGATTTACAGCACTTACAGTTTTTTATATTTAAATCGCAGCATAAAATATTATCATGTCATTGCCTAGAAAACACACACACGCACAAAAAAAGTCAATCGGCTCACGCCGTTGCCTTAACTGATCAATAGTAATGTTCATCATGGCACCTTATATGATAACATCATTTGAGTCATTTTTTTCTCTGATACACTAGAAACCTGGTAAAGCCTGCGTGCTACCTGTGAAGTCATCTGTTACATACAAAACGTTTTATTTAAATGCACCTGCGATTGTACAATACAGCCATCAGTTACACAAACAGTGCACGCTGTATGAAACCGCTAAGCTTTTTTGCAGAAATGCTGCAAACGTTGGTGTGTAGTCATCATCTTTGAACAAGAATCCCGTACAGTGAGTCAGCAGCACCGGGATGAACATCAGTGCCTTCAGTGTTGTTACATTCCTTAAAACATGCCATGAGGTCGCCTTGAGATTCTGATCTCCAAAATGTGATATTTTTGGTATGCTGCAATGAATATGCAGTGATTGTTCAACTTTATACTTTTATGATTCTGACATGGTCATAGATGCAAAGATGTTCTCGTTTCTGGATTGTTTGAATGTATAAATCAGTGCTGCAGAGTGAACAAAATGTAGTAGGTCTTTGCAGACTTTGCTTTGTAGCTTTTTTTTTGTTTCCTGTGATTGTTTGATTGTATTATTCACAATACAGATAGCTTATGAAATGTTAACTAAAACAGTAACTTAGTGACACTAGTAACCAACACATCCATCATCAAATAGGTTTGATGATTGATGTGTACATCTAAAATATTTGATGTAGCTCTGTTAGTGCTGTCCAATCATTTTAAACACTTGTATGTAAATTAGCATCTGTTTTATTCACTGCAGCATATTTCCCACGAGCTGCTCTTTGGTTTACATCCCAGGTTTGTTTGTTTCATTTCATTATCTGTGTTTTGAGGATTATGGGTATGTTGTACATTTGATTTAAAAGTACTACCAGGAGTTGACTCTCATATTGTAACTAGAAGACCAAAGAGGAATGAGACATGAGAGTGCGACAGAGCCTGGGGAAGGAGCGAAATGAACTGATATATGTTTGCTAATGTAGGACAAATCCAGACTCTTAGAGGAAAGTGGGTTTACACTGTGCTGTGTAGGACTGAATGGGTGTGGTCTAAAATTGTTTTAGCACACAATGCGTTTTTTTTGATTAGTTGCCCTGTGTTCATAAAGTGCTGTCAAAACATGTTAGGCATGCTAAATCTGTTTTCCCATGTCAGCTTTCGTTGTTATTCTATGCGATTAAGCCAATACTTGCTTAGCAGCATGCACTTGTGCACCTAGATAAGTGTCTGAAAATCACGCAATATTGTGTAAGAGAGATAGGAGATAATTAAATGAATGATAATAATGGGTGTGCAAACACACACCTTGTGTGTACAGTGCGTTCTTTAAACGGTTTCTCTACTTAATAAACACGGCAGTGTGACCACAACAACGTATGCAATAGTTACTCCTGGGACTCTAAATACAGTGCACACTTCTGTTTATACAGCAGTTTTTCTTCCTTCCTTTCTGTCTTTCTTGCAAATATAAATGTATGACTCTTTTATTTCGCAAATCCTCTGAGGAAAGAAAAAAGCCAAAATCGAAATGTGCGCCAGCTGCAGGGCATATTTAAAAGACCAGCGCTAACACACACTGACACCACACGAGCATGCTCAGGAATACTATCTCTGTCCTCCCATCGTGTCTAATCCTCTCCGGTCTGTAAATCAACCCCACGTGAATTAGAGCTTGGGTGAAAGACCTTCTCCACCGTCGCGGATTACCGTCTCATCTGCTGTGTTTACCTTCGACGGGAGGTGCAGCAGGACCGACTGTGCACACCTGATTCAGATTTGGAGGATGAACAATGGTCTCACCTGCAGCAAACCAAACAAAACACAGGGATTATTATTATTATTAATATTATTATTAATCACAATATGTGCCAAACCTAAAGCACACATAATGTCGTTTAGTTGCCTCGTGATTATTGCGAGGTTTTTAAAACAATCTGCTTTATTAATTTCCGGTCAACAGTGCTGATTTTTCCAATTATTGAACGCATCTTTATTTCCACACGTTCTCCTTGCTCTTCGCTTCTCCGTTTAGTCCACTCCGTGTTTTCCCCCTTCAGTTCAGGCAGGTTGCGCTGAGCGGCGCAGTTTCTACTGTACAAATTCACGAACATCCACACTTCCACCACCGCCTCGTCTTTAACTCATCCACATCTTCTACAGATCTACCAATCGCCATCGCGGGACTTTGTTTGTTGATCATGTTCCAAAATGTGATTATATGATGATGATGCCGTAGTCTGCTGTTGTTTCTGTCTTTTTTTTTACGGGTTAACCTGGAGTTACCGGGGAGTTGTTACATGACAGCAGGTCTCACAGGGCGATTTTAACGCACTGACCTTTGACTGGCAGCGAATGACAAATCAAAGGTCGGTGTCTGTGAGCGGAGCCGGCGTTAAAAGCGCATCTCCACCTCGGCACAAGACGGCGCTCCCGGGAGGATGGTAGAAGGCGCTCAGAAAGGTAAAGACATCTGCTGGATTTTCTGTTCGCACTCTTTGATTGAGTTCATGAGAATTACAATTTATCGTCTCGGGCTCTGGTGTGGCTTCAAAGCAGGAAGAGAAGCGGAGAGCATCACGATCCGTGTGTGGATGTTACATAATATCTACCTCCGGAGATTGTGGCCACTTCCCCGACAGTTCATCCCTGCTCGGTGGACAGATTTCGCTTCCAAGGAGAAATGTTTCCTCCCAGTTAGCATAAGAGGAGGGTTGATTAGAGTTTAACAAATAAAAATGAACTTGTTTCTGTGCAGGTGGCCTATATTTTGCAAGATGCGCTCACGATCAGGATGAATGACATCATTTGGGTTATTTCTGTCAGGGGCAACGATTTTTCCCTCCCCCTTTGCATATGAGACATCGTGTCCTTTCTGCAAGAAAATCACAGCTATTGTCACTTTGCCCGTACTGGCATCGACCTGAGGTCACTGGCTCACATCACGAGGGCTGCCACTTTTCTTTATACTGTTTAGATTATTCTATTAGCAGGTGATTTCGACCATAAATGCATTTCAGAAAATCAGTTAAAGCACATCCTGTCTGTCCCGTCCTCAATTCAGTCTCGCAGGACAAATTCCAAGAAACAGGAACAGTTTAGTCAGAGCGCCGATGTTAAATAATGCTGTAGGAGGAAAGGGTGCTATGTATTTTCCATCACATGCACCATATTTATCACCCAGGGCTCGCTCTTGTCGAGAGGAAGGCTCCTCCGTTTTGATCCAATAGCGTAACTTTACATCACCAAGCGTCACGCGCACCACGTGAGCGGCTTACAGGACTTGACGTGGATTCATGTTTAACCACTACCTCACCTTTCGCACCGGGATGTTATGATCATCCATCGGGATTTAGAGGATGACTTGTTTAATGCAAACAGGCGTGTGAGATATTTAACTGTTAAAATGGCTTCATTATGGCTCAGTAAAAACTGTGCACAAGGGCTTTAAGGCTTTTTATGGTTAAGTGAAGCGACTTGTCAGATAAACAGGCAGCATTTCATGACAGTGCTGATGAGAGCTATAGCTATGCACTCTCCAGCAGCGACAATACTTAGACATGTAAGAACTGATGCAACACAGGCTCAGCAGTTGATTCAGGTCTACTACCTGAGTCCTGCAGCTGATGCAGCAGATTCCTGGATTCTGCTTTAACTGTTATAGGGATAATGATTAATCTTCAAACTACCTTTGAGGATAATGGTAAAACCATTATGAATAGTGATACAGTATCTTTTAAGACAGTGTCACGTTACAGCAGCTGCCATAAAGCAGTCCAGCGTGCAATCAGCTCTATATTTAAAGGCTTTTAAGGATTTCTCAAAAGTGGAATGTAAATGAATTCCCAGAAGGTCATAAAAGCGGCTTCTCCTGTGTCAATTAAAATTTAATGAAAAACAACAGCAGAGGCGCGGCATGGTGGTGCGGTGGTTAGCACTGTCACCTCACAGCGAGAAGGTCCTGGGTTTCAATCCCAGTCGGGGCCTTTCTGTGTGCAGTTTGCATGTTTTCTCTGTGTCGTCATGGGTTCTCTCTGGGTACTTCAGCTTCCTCCCACAGTCCAAAAACATCCACGGGGTTACATGGGCATTCAAAGATGAAAGTAGGTATGAATGTGAGTGGTTGTTTTTCTGTTTGTGTTGGCCCTGCGACCTGTCCTGGCCTCTCACACAATGACAGCTGGGATAAGCGACCCTGAAATGGAAAAGTAGAAGAAAATGGATGGGATGGACAATACAAGAGCTTAAGGCAGGTTTTCAAAAAAAAAAGTCTGTTTGTTTGTTTAAAAGATCTGGCCTGCAATGACCCTGATATCAATATCGTGGATCAATAAGGGAAGAGATGCTGAAGGTTTATTGTTGGCATTTACTTTTTGTTGGGAGCTGGTTTCCTGTATTTATGTAGCACATGTCTCATATGCAAAAACATTTAAATTTAGGGTCCATAATATGGTACCTAATGATGTTAATACCTTTAAAATAAAAGATTTCTGAATGGGATATATATATATATATATATATGAGTAAATGCCAGTATTCAACAAATTTTGTGTTAATTTAATCAGTTAATTGCAAAAAGACAAACACTACCAGATAAACTAAAGCACATTACATGTGTAATGACACAGCAAAGCGCTCATACTGCACCTGCTTGCTGTGTGCTCGACATGCAGGGCATCACTGGCTAAATACTGGAAGGCACGTTTCGGAACAAGACTGGAAGCTCCTTTGCAACAATGCAGGAGCAGCACGTTGCATCCGGTTATGCCGGGGTATCATTCTTTCCTTTTGGACATTCCGTTCCCGCTGTGCTTTGAGCTCCCGTCTGTTTTCCTAAAAGGGTTTCCCAGGCTCATGTCCTCTTTTCAGAACCATGCAGGGTTTTTGTTGCCAGGGGACAAGGCCTAGGAAGGAAGCATGCCATCACTGGTCAGTGCTTTGTCCTACGCAGACTTGGGGTCATAACACAAAAACGAAACAGACAAATTTGGAGCTCAGAGACGAATCTGCCTCATTTTAATGGCTATTAAAATCCAAGTTAGTCCAAAAAAAAGAAAAAAAGAAATTCTTTGTGAGGAAGAGTTTCCTTTTTGTGGCAAAGCATGGCACTGTTGTGCCCCTGCTCTTATTCATTCTGACAGAGCCGGGAGTCCTTGTTCATATTTAGTGCAGGAGTCACATGAAAAATGTACTCAGGTCCCAGACTTCTAATCTGGACCTTATTTACACAAACAAAAGCAGCTTTAAATAAATTCAGGTGTTTCTTTGCAACACTGGGACTATTATCATTGAAATCAATAATTCATCTACACACACCTCAGACCATTCAAATCTCTGCCTCTACTTTGAGCATGTCATTGATAACTGCAGGCACCATTCATCATTTGACTGGAGCATGGGAGTCCAACAGTTTAGTTCCTTGATCGCTTAAAAATGAACTGATTTACTGACAGAAAATAAGCCACTGTTCAAATGATCTGTTGATATCTGAGTCCGTTTTAAGTCCATATTTTGCTATCTTATTGTAAATTTGAATACCTTTGAGTTCTTTATTAGTTTTGACCAAAACTTAAAGACATGGACTCTGTTACACTGTGACATGCATTTTGAGCTATTTTGAGTTCTTTATTTGTTTTGACCAAAACTTAGGGACATTGACTATGTTTTAATCCAGCATAAACACAGGATGTAACTGTAGTCGCCCCAGTCCTTTAGAATTTTCCTAATGATTTGCATTAATGATATAACAAGTGAAAGATTTGGGATATTACTTACCAGATTTAAACGAATGCTTCTAGTCTCAACCAGCCTATTAGAGAGCGCGAGTGCAGCTTTAACGCAGGAGGATGTGAGTGAGTTGGGGTGGATTTCCCTTGTACTCAGTCGGGGACTACAGCAGTAGCACAGGCGTCGTAGTAGAATGCGCTGCTGAGAAAAGGATGCAATAGAGGAGAGAGAGAGAGAGAGTGAGAGAGAGACCACCCGGTTTTCTATCACAAACAGAGGAGAGCGGTCACCCTCTCATCCACGGACATGTGGTGCACCCAGCAGCAGCAGCAGCAGCGAAGGACGAGGCACTAGCAGCAGCAGCTTGGGCAGCAGCGGCGGTGACGGCGTCGCTTTCTACGTCTTCGGGACTTCTTTTGTGTTTAATTTCTCTTCTTTTGTGTCCTTTGGTAATGAGCTTGCTGGGGGCCTACAAGAAAAAGAGCAGTTACGATGGATATGAATCTTTGCAGCTGGTCGATAGCGGCGGGGATAGCTTCAGCATCGGCAGAGGGAGCAGCGGCGGCACACTCGGAGGCTCCATAGCGGCCACCCTCGGACCGAAGGCGGGCCCGCTGAGAGAGGAGGACTGCAGCACCATGGACAGCTCAGGTAAGAGCCCCTACCGCCTCCGGTTGCTTTACGAATGGCGTTTGGAGCCATCGTGGACGCGGAGAGGGCTTTAATAAAGGTGTTTTGACTTTCCTGAGTGTTACCGCGGCCTGTAATTGTCTTGGTAGCAGTGGACAACACAATGGCTAACATAAGTGAAAGTAGCCTACAGAGGAATCTAAAATCCTCCCCAGAGCTCCCAGTGGATCCCAGACCCCACCTAAGAGACTGTACTGAGCTGCTACTGTAAAATAGATGTAAACATATATGCCATATATGTATTTGTAAACACCAACTAGCAACTTCAAACAGGCTACTACAGAGGCAGATGTGTAATGTATCCAAAAATATGTCCAGAAATTTGTTAAACATTTATCACT
>VOQK01002370.1:59449-73624 GCA_015052645.1 Benitochromis conjunctus
GTGTGTGTGTGTGTGTGTGTGTGTGTGTGGGGGGGGGGGGGGGGGGGGGGGGGGGGGGGAGGGGGGGGGGGGGGGGGGGGGGGGGGGCACTCCTGTGTCAGATGTCTGCTTGGCCTGCCAGTGTGTACAGGCAACCTTTTTGATCTGTGTATGTGTGCATGTGTGTGTCTATGTATCCATCTGTTTTTCCCCCCACAAAGCTGGATATGGAGGGGTAAAGGTTGGCACTCTAGGAGGAGGGAATCACATTCAAACAAGCTATTGATCTTTCTCACAAAGCCAAGGGCCCTCTGTGCTGCTGATTTCCTGTGCTCTCTTCCTCTGAGTGGCCAGGCTAACCGCTGCTCTATTACCTGATAGAGCCTGTATCAGAGCCTCCTCTGGTGTCTCCATTAGCAGGGTTTGTCACTGTAGCTGGCTCGCTAGTCAGCAGACTCCCACATCCATCTGGACACGGACACAGAGGCACACGGACGAGCTACCAGACCAACAGGAAAGCAAACAGGCAGATTCTAACAGATCTGCACGGGGATAATGACTAAATAAAACAGAGACAGACAAAATGTGCTGAAGCAAAGGTGGGGGTCACAGTGAGGGTGTATGACTACAAGGTAACCACCCTCTATTAAATATAGATAGAAACAACTTAGAGAATATAGGAAATAAAGTAAGGCTGCACAATAAAAAAACAATATATAACATGTTTGATTAAACATTGGTATCATTTAGATTGTAATATTTCAGCAATACAATAAAACTAAAGGCCCCAATGAGCTCGCTGTATACACCAATCTGTACTTTTCTTTCACCAGAGCTAAATGCTTGTAAATGATCATGTAGCTAGCTTAGATTTTTATTGTTTAAATGAATCTAGATCAGTGTCTCTAAACTCTGCGGTCGCACAGGATGATTAATGGGCCATCAAAGTCATGTTAAATACAATTTTTCTTCTTAAATATAGATTTCATTTCCTGTTGTTTTTTCGTGTGAGTCCTGTGGAGTTTGGCATCCTTGGGCATTTCACAGTCTGCCTAAAATATTGTTCACATCTTTAGGCCTTTGCAACAATTTGTTGTTGTAAGCAGATGCTTCTTTCAGTTTAACAGTCAGTAAGTTTGAGAATCACTGGATCAGCTTTATAAAAAGTCATTTGGTGTAAAGTAGCCGATACAGCTGACACTGTGCAATTAAACTGTCCAAAAAGGGAAGCACTTAGGATAATTAGAATATGGAAAAAAAATAGATGAGCGAACAGATAAATGCTAGATTATTGGTCCAAGTGTGTGGTTTCAGTCTTCAGCAGGGTCTCAGTACTTCCCCCCGAAATAAGGAATTGTTTATCTTTTGAGTGAAGGCATAAAAAACCAACCAACAGTAAGCGTGGAAAGAAAAGCGTCTGGACTTCTTCAAGTTGCTTGAAGATGTTTCACTTCTCATCCGAGAAGCTTCTTCAGTTCTAAGAGGAGACTGGTGGAGAGTCCCAGTTTTTTACGTCCTATTGGGAGTGTCCCTAAGAGGGTTAGCTAAATGTTAGCTAAAGCTAACATTTGATGCTCAGGTTGTGTGGTTTCAAAACAAGCCCAGGTCATGACCCCTCCACCTCCATGCTTGACAGTTGGTATGAGGTGTTTGTGCTGATATGCTGTGTTTGGTTTTCACCAAACGTGGTCTCGTCTGTTTCTATGCTCATTGTTCCAGAAGTCTTGTGGTTTGCTCAGATGCAACTTTGCCAACATGAGCTGTGCTGCCGCAATCTTTTTAGAGAGAAGGGAAATCCATCCAAACAAGCTGTACTTTTCTAATTGTACTGTGATAAACTTTAACACTTAGCATGCTGACTGAGGCCTGTAGAGCTCTTGTGGTTTTTGCAGTTTCCCTGAGCATTGCACAGTCCAACCTTGAGGTGAATATTGTGGCACTGTGTTAACACACACTTGAATGCTTCATTCCAGCGAACTGACCAAAGCTTCTGGATTTCTTTAGCTCCTGTGAAATGTTTTTCACGAGACTGTATCTAATGATAAAGCTGAAACATAGATGACACAGAGTAGTCGGGTTTGTTTTTAATTATCCCAAGCAGCATTGAGCATTTGAGGGTTCAGAGGTCATGACAGTTTTTTTTAAATGATGAATTTCAGAACTTTTGTAAAAGAATCAGTTTGTCTAATTCTCTGTCAGCTTCCTCCTATACTTCAGTCAGAGCTGTAATACCAGCGTGTCATGCTTTCAGCAGCATGTAAAGGCTTGCTTGTCATTCAAAGGAGCAGAATAAACTTCTGGTTAAGCTGTGTAGTAGATGATTAATCATAGACTCCTTGTCTTATCAGCAGCATCTATAATTAAGCAGATTAGCGTCGGGTTGACGCCGCAGTCGTTCAAATCCAGGATGAAAAAAGGCCCATCATTATGGTACCACTGAGGTTGAGCGCATGGTTTTTGCCTTTCGAGCTTTACTGTTGTCCCTGTGCATCTATCTGTGTCGTTAACACCAGGCTGGATATTGAGGGAGTAAGGTTTGAGACTGTAGAGGAGGGATACATATGCTGACAGCCAACAGATCCCTCTGGACATGAATAGAACTGCCTTGTCTTTTTTCCTCTCACTTCAGTCACCCCTGTCTTCCCCTCCTGTTTCTATTGGCCAGCTTAGTGAATGTAATACCAGGCAGCTGAGGAGGGGCGATGTGGGCGATTGGACCGGTCTTCTTTAAGTGGAACAGCTCTTTTGGCTTTGGCATTTCTTTATGAATGTTTGCTCATTCAGCATCACTGCTGCATCTCCACCTGTGCAGGTATCAAACATGACTGACACATCCACTTAGTTCTTGATGTCAGGGTAGAGTGTAGGACCCTGGTTTGTTTAATAAATCTAGTCAAAGTCACTGACTGGCAGATGTGTATACCAAGGAGCTTAAAATGGGTCAAAATACTGCTGAAACCACAGCCTTGTCTAAAAAAAGAGGAAAAGGAGTGTTTTAGCTTTTGTTCTTCATTGTAGACACGCCCAGTGATGCAACTATATTTCTGAGATAGGTGAAAAAATGGACTGGATTGTTTAATCTTTATTATCCTTCAGATGCTTTTTGGATTACAAAGAGTAGTCAACACAAAACTTAAACACACACACAAAAAAAAACACAAACCAAAACTAATCAAACAAACTAACCAACTACTACCAACATATCTATGGCCTTGCTTTTAAAAAATGTTTTCTTGGGGGTCTTTCTTGTCTTTAAAAATCTTGACACATTAGAGAGAAAAAAGGATGAAATGTTCCAACGACAAAGACATTTCAGCAAGAAAGCTAAAGAAAGAACATCTGGCGTGTAAAAAAAAAAATCAGCTAAAGGCTACAAGGCCTGAAGGGACCAATCTGATGAAGTCAGTGGTGCAGTGCTTCTTCTTCCTCCTTATATTATATGATACTTACTTACAGATACTTATAGATATCTATTACTTTCATAGTAATAGAAATATCTATCTATCTATCTATCTATCTATCTATCTATCTATCTATCTATCTATCTATCTATCTATCTATCTATCTATCTATCTATCTATCTATCTATCTATCTATCTATCTATCTGCCTGTCCGTCCGTCCGCCCGTCCGTCTGTGTTGACATGTTTATGCAGTTACATTGTATAAAAACTCGACTTAACGCTGGTTATCTTTGCTGTTTGCAAAGTTCCATTCTTTTTTTTTTAGCATGGGGGAATTTTGGTGTGTCACAGGCTGCAAGAGGTTTATTTCTCAGTAAAAATAAATCCCCGTCATGCACGTCATGCCTCAGCAGTCAGAGACCAATAGTCTAATTTTGGAACTTAGTGAAGAATCGCTGCAAATACATCACCCATGTGGCGACGGAGTCTCTGTTGAAGGAGTTTGAAGCAGCTGCTTTATGTGACTGTATATCAAACTTTGCACACAGGTTTTCTCTGAGACGTTGCTTGTGATGTCTTTGCATCTTTCCAAGCTCCTAAAATAAGGATGGAGTGGATGCTTTCAAGCTTCCGATCCAGTTGCAAAGAAAACATTTATCAAAATGTCAAGTTTTGACAAGTATGTCGGTAGATGCTCAAGATAAGAGTGAAAGTTTTTGTTTGGCTTCTGATTTTGAGAACGTCTGAGCTTGACCTGACAGTCTGACATACTGGTTGGTATGGCAGCCAACCAGCATGAAAACAAATATGTCCTTGCATAGCCCATTAGCTATTCCTATGAGCTATTCCTATCATATTCCACTTTCAGTGCTAGAAACATCCCACAAACTACTAACTGATGGTACCGTAGTTTCTCATCATAATGAACCATCTGTCTCACCTCAGTAAACTCACCTTTTCCCCAGTACTCTCCAGATGAACCAATGATAAACTTTGTACAGACTCAGTCTGTAGTTGCGGTGCTCTCACAATGTGTAAGCCTTCTCCTGCATCATTGGGACTTTTTTTTTGATGTAGAAGAAGTAGTTGCCCTTTAAAAAATATTTTGCAACACTTCCATTATTTTATCGAGGCCAGTGCAACACATAAACTAAGCTTTCTTTGTTTTTAATCACTGGGAAAAACCCACTTGCACATACGTGAATTGAAGATGAATTATAGATGACGATCACTAAACCCTACAAACAACCTTACTCTGGGCCCAATCTAAAATTTGGTAGTATGATTCTAGCTTAAAGATCCCCACCGACAGCTCTGCTTGGGAGAGGCTCTTCACTCTCCACAGATCATAAACTCAAGCACTGACTCATGCTTCTCTGTGAGCGAGTGCACATTACTGCAGACAAGACAGGTTTTCCATGAAGCATGGCGCTAAGAGGAGACTTTGCCTAAAATCCGGTTGTGGGTGTTTTTCTGCGGCATCATGTTTAATGTTGGTAGATTTGTCAGCACTGCCAGATGATATAAAGTAATGACGTGGTGGTTTCTATGAGAGAGAGGGGAGGGACATTTTTGGATCACCAGAGGGGTGCTGACTCAGATTAAACACATGGGTCTCATCCAGTGTTAGGAATATATGTAAACACAAACACACACATGCACGCACACATTCGCATGAGCTGGTGTGCATTTTAACGTTTGTCTTGTTTCTTGTGTCCTTCTCCATCATTCCTTCACACCTACACACATGTTTACTCAGTGTGTAGAGCAGTGACTCATGTTCATCACCAAAGTCAAATGAAGAACCTCTGAATTAGGGCTCAAAGCACTGCATGTTAATCCATCATTTGCACAAAAACGTATGATGGGATGTTTCAGCGGAAGGCTGCTCTCCTCTCACATATAATTTTGGTCACTTTCCCCGCACCACAAAGGTGTGATCAGCTACAGTGACTGCCCTAAAGCAAAATGAAGTAGGATTTTGTCAGTGACATCAGTGACATCAGGTCTTGCAAAGCTTCTTGCTCCTTTGTTCTCAGATATGGACGCAGGCTATGGCGGAGGACTGCTGGATATGGTCAAGGGAGGAGCTGGCAAGTTCTTCAGCAACTTTAAGGACAACCTGAAAGACACGCTGAAAGACACCTCCACCAAGGTCATGCATCAAGTTGCTACGTAAGTAACCACCACATTCATATGGTTTCACATTACAGGAATTGAGCAACAAAAGCAACGGAGACTTGGTATGAAGGTGATGATTAAAAATAAAAAAAACTTCAGCTGATTAAAATTCGTCTGATCTTATGTTCAAGGTCGTGTTGTTTATGTCCAGACAGTGATTTTTAGCCTCACATCAACATCTATTTCAAACTGACCTGAATATCATGTCAAGGATCATCACTGTCGATGCTTTCCAGCAGTTTTCAGGTGAAGAGTCTGAGGTTTACGAGCCTGCAGGGAGCACATCCCGTGAGGAGCAAAACCAGGAGCGTGCTTCACTGGGCCAGATGGTCAATGCAGAGCTGTGCTGGATCATTCTGATGGACCTGAGCGAGAGCGTTTAGGACGCAATCCGAACTCTGGTGCTACCAGCATGTCTCAGCTATCAGAGCATTTTTTGGCCAAACTAACCCAGTCTTTGCCCACCACCTGGATCACTCGCCAGAGTGTTCGGCTCTCTGCAACTTTGTTCACATCCCAAAAATGAAAACAAGTTAAAGCATCGTAGTTTTCACACTCTGGAGGAGATCAGCCATTGCAGAGACATGAGTGCAGCAGGACAAAGTTGGACCGAGAGACAAAAAGGAAAGAAAAAAGAACAAAAATGGCCCAGAAGTTTGATTTTTAAAGAAAGGATTTTTAGTCATTTTGATCACATCTAGTTTATCTTTAGTTTATCACGGTGTGACACTGAATTAAATACACTGTGCAGAACTAGCTGCAGCTTACACTAGATCAGGGAAGTCAAACATAAGGCCCGTGGGTCCGAATTGGTCTGCCAAAGACTCCAATCTGGTCCACTGGATGGCTTTGGAAAATGTGAAGGATTTTGGACTTCTAACTGTATTGTCCTAAATTTTACTGTTCTTTCTAATAACCAGGGACCCTATTGTCATCCATACTACAACTAAGTAATTAAGTAATAAACAATAATCTAACAGATGTCTTACATTTACTGCCGCAGTATTTCTTTGCCATGTAGAAAAACTGAGACGGATTGCTGAAATTGCGCTTCTGTTGCTAATATTAAATGAAATTAAATGTGTAATACATTTTTTTTACCCTGATAAAAAGAGGAGCATCGCTGGTTTGGCCCTCTTCAGATCAAAGTGGGCTGTATCTGGTAAACAATTTAAAATGAGATTGACATCCCCGCTCTAGATATTTTTCTAACAGCGATTAGGATAGTAGTACAGCCAAAGATGTATACTGCACACAAGTCCAGCTTAAATCTGTGCTTTGCGCTCGTTCAGTAGCGAGCGAACTGGTTAGCTGAATGCTGTTTCAGATGTTGATTACAAGCGTCTCCGACCAGCTCTAGAAGTGAAGCAGCAGAGCGGTTGGGATGGAGGGAGGGAAGAGTGAGGTTTCAGAGTCTGGCACGGCTCGGTCGTCCCAGTGTGTTTGTGCACAGGCATCTGCACAGGGCGGCACAAAGGGGCCTCTGTATTATCAAAAGCACACACACACAAACACACACCCCTACGTTGCTCCCCTCACTATTGACTCAGCAAGTCTGATTGTGAAATTTCCTCTCCAGGGTCTCTCCCCTTCTGTCGCTCACATCTTGGCAAACCCCCACTCTCCTGTCCTCTCGTTCCCCTTGTGTTTTTCGGTTGATCGACTGCCTGCTCGGCTCCACCTTTCTTCCTCTCCTCTCTTCTCTCTCTCTCTTTGGTGTCTATTGCCCCACTTCTGGGTGAATTATTCATGGCGGTTCATTGTGCCAAATGGGCAGAGCACTGCTGATACAGAAGGATTCATTTCATTAGGACCCTGTGTGATGCAATGTGATGTGTGTTTGTGGGGACTGTATATGCATGTGTGAGTAAGTGGATGGGATAATGGAGGGAGGAGATGTAGGCTAGCTCATGCCTCTCGCTATCTTAAACAGTATGCATTTACACCACTTCCAAACATTTCTGTAGAGGGAAGTGCTTCGATTAACATATTTAATCCAGCAAAACATGCCATATTTTCTTACTATGTAGTCTTTTGGTTAAGTTGTTGGTTAACAGAAGATTTGAGTAAAAATCAGAGTGAAAAGCTGAGGACAAATTTTGGACTTTGTTTCAAATGCCAATAGTCCACCATGTCTGCTGATATGGACAAAGTGTTAATGCAGGTTTAAATGAGATACAAGAATGTCAGCCAAGGGAAAAAAATTCCCCTGAGCTTCCTCAGTATAACGTGACACTGCTGTTAACCGGCCTTCTTTTAATGCCCCGACAGGTCTCGATCCGTTTCTCTCTGCTGCTGTTCTCATGCGTAGCTGAGGGAAAGAGCTGCTTCTGAATTATTAAAACCAACCTCTGTTTCTTTACGTAGCAGAAGAAAAATTTTGCAGGGCAGGCGACTTGACGCAACGGTGTGGTTGTGTCTGCGAGAAGCGCAACAAATATGGAGCCTGGATGGCTGATCTGGTTTTGTGAATAACACGGTGTCCATGGTCTGCACCCAGGCTGTAACCCCCTCCACCAACCTCCCTATCTGACACACAATTTTGCCTTTTCCCCTCAAGTTTTCAAGCTTTAACCTGCATCTAAAATTCCAGTTTTCCCATTTTCATGATCCTTGTCATTTTGAATTTGCCAAAACATACAGAACACAAACTTACAGGACATCTTATGTACAAAAATAAGAAACCACTGTGATTTTGAAGAGTGAATGAAGCTAAATCAGGCCCCGAGGATATATGGTTGCAGTGCAAACACTATGTAGCCACTTAAATCGGTTTAAGCTATAAAGCAGACATGCTATAAAAATCCTGCTTAAACAAAATGAAGACAAGTGAATTTTAGAGAAGACCATAGGGGAAATGTAGAGAGCCCGACTCTAATATCCAT
The DNA here is from genome assembly GCA_015052645.1 of Benitochromis conjunctus. Taxonomy (NCBI): domain Eukaryota; kingdom Metazoa; phylum Chordata; class Actinopteri; order Cichliformes; family Cichlidae; genus Benitochromis; species Benitochromis conjunctus. The sequence continues at coordinate 67,898 of VOQK01002370.1, forward strand.
CGGGATCTAACCCACTTACATTGGTTTGGTTGAGACTATGTTTGTGTAGCCCCGAGAGGTTCCAATAGAGCGCCTCACTTCTCATATAATCAGCCTAAAATGTCTTATAAGCTCAGGGTGTTTGCTTTCTAGGAGGAAAACATGAACATCAGGTGCTGTACTGCTCCGTATGGGTGTTACAACACACCTATACACCAAGCTAGGCACGTTTACCTTTTGGGGTTTTTTTACAGTAAGACTGTACAATACAAGCTGGTTTTATTTAATCACAAAATGTGAGTTATTACATCAAGAGTTAATACTAATACCAAGTTGAATGAAGTAGTGCAGCAATAACAAAGTCACATAAAAATTACTAACTGCTAAAATTTGTTGCTTTGTCTCTCAGGTCAGATAGAAGAAGAAAAAAGATCAGTGGTGACCATTAGTGATCATTGTGTCCAATGAAAGATGCAAACGTACAGGGGACCTGTTACAAGCCCACTTCAATAAAAACGTTTGGATGCTGTGTAAACTGTAAATATAAACAGAATGCAATGATTTGGAAATCTCATAGACCAGAAACAGAAAACATAGATTCAAATGTGTGTAATGAGGAAATACCACTTCCAAGAAACTATTAGCTCATTTTAAATTTGATGGCAGTAACTCGTCTAAAGAAAGCTGGGACAGAAGCGTGTTTATCGTCGTGTCTTCTCTGTCGTGTTTTTGGTGAAAGGTCTGGACAGCGGGCGGCCCACTTTAGCACCTGGAGTCTTCTACTGTGAAGCCGTGCTGTTGTAACAGATGCAGTGTGTGGTTTAGCGCTGTATTGCTGAAAAAAATCATCACGTATTGATTTTCAGCCCTGACTTTTCCAGAGATTTGTCAGGATTCTCTGAATCTTTTGATTCAAATATTCAGATATTGTGTTCTGAAATAGATGAGATAAAGTATTCACAGTTTCATATCAAGGAACAATATTCTGAAAATGTTTTACAATTAGAGACATTTTTTTGCAGATTGGTAAACACCTGTCTATATTTACTTCTGAGAAACTCTGCCCTGGTAACACGATCTTTTTATACCTAGTCTTATTACCAACCTGTTACCAATTAACCTAATTAGTTGCAAAATGTTTCTCCAGCTGTTTCTTATTAGTACCACTTACCATTCCAGCCTTTTGTCCCCGTCTTTTAGATATCTGTTGCTGCCATCAAATTCAAAATGAGTTCACATTTTTCATAAAATAGTAAAATATCTCAGTTTAAACATTTGATTTGTTTTGTATGTTCTGTTGTGAATAAAATATGGGTTTATGAGATTTTTAAATCATTGCATTATCACATGTTAAAAAGCGTTACAGCTTTTTTGGAACTGGGGTTATTTCTAAAGGATTTCCAGTTTTAGCACCACAGTTTATCTACTGTCTGATACAACGTGTTTTAGTTCTCCACTACCTCCCTAATGTGGACATCCTTCTTCTAATTGGCTGATACTCACAAACAGAAGGTTTGAACAGCAGGAGGGTGGGGCTTCCGTGCTTACCTGGTTTTTAAGTGCTGACATTCCAGGTCCGAACTACTCTGCGTTCATTAAGGCTGTTGTGTTTTTAACACGTTTGAATTCTTTGTATCTTGTTCTATTTAATCTGAAAAATCCCCTAAAACAGTCAGTGATCACTGTCGGCCTCTGTCAGTTTTTATTACCACTGTTCATTTTAATGCTCAGTTTTAAAAACCTTATGATGTAACTACAGCCCAGCCCATGCAGCAGTACATTAATGACTAACCATGTGGATGGATGATCTCAGTTGTTCTCCTGACTGAAGTTTGGTCCGTTTACAGCATCCTGCCATGCGATTGCATTTGTCCCTAACCATCGGGAACCCTCACGTTAACTTTTATAGAGTGGAAAAAAAGTTAGCGTTCACGCTCCAGCTTCACTGTGGTTATATTATGCTAACATAGCTCTGTAGCTAGCCATCATGTAGCACATCATTATATACCAGCTGGTCCAACTTCAGTAACCCTACAAACGTCACTACTGTTTAGTTTTCTGTCTTTATTTATGTCTGAAGTGATAGCAGAGCTGTACATTTGAATTTTTCAGAAATCCCTCGGTCAGAACATGGTGCATCATCTTTAGATGGACACTATCGAGCTAACTCCCTGGTAACTCCTAACTCCATTAAACTTCATAAATTCTGGTAGAGCAGCCACGCTGATCATTTTATTAGAGATGAAAAAATTTAGACAGTTTTTAACTTTTTAACCGCAGTGTTCGTTTGATTTTGGGACCTGAAGCGTAGTTTGGACCCAGACATGTTCTAATGACGTCAGACTTAAAGACCGGACAGCCAGCACCGTGTGCCTGTCCAGAGCTGAACCAAAATGTCTGCGCTTCAGCCAAACCTGAATCATACTATAGAGTGACGTCACCAAGGCTACCTCCATGTTTAACACTGTCTGAAACCAAGCAGTCTGAAATCGCAGGGCTTATTTGGACACTTATTTGGAGTCCTACCTTTAGATAAACTGCCCACTTGGTGACAAAAAAGGGATTCAGTGGCAGATTAAACAAAGACTGAGTCCAAAATCAAACCTTCTCACTATTCATGTGCAATTTTCATCAAAATATATCAAATCATAGCCATAAAACATCCAGCAAGAGGAAGTTGCACGAGTCTTGTCAATATCTTTTTACTTCCTGTCTGTTAGACGTGGGCTTGTTTCTCATTGTGCAGATTGATATCGACTGCATATCAACAGCTTTTATCAAATGTCTTTGTGCAACACAAAAAACTGAAAAGAAACTTTTTATAGCAGTCTGAAAAAACATCTGCTGGCATTTAGCATCTCCACAGTAATTAGATCAATGCTCCACCACAGCTGGGATCAGCTGGTTGTTACCATTTTTAATTGGTCTTGGCTGGTCAGAATGTGTTGATAGTGGTGTTATCGTTATTAGTTAGTTGGTGGGTGTTCAGATTGCACATTAATAAAATATTTTTCATGCTCGAGTAGGGATTTTACTATTGCACACAGTTTAGTTGGCCCATAATGTAATGAGATCATTGCTTGTGGTATTGAATGTATGTAGGTATTAAATGTCAACAGCAATTACTGATTTATTTACATAGAAAAAAGAAAACAAATATTTAATACTGCAGTTCATCTTTAATCAGCTGCAAATTTATCCTCCAGAGGTCAGGCACAAAACTCATTTACATACTGCACGAACATTAGCTGTGGCCATTTACACCTGAAACCTGACCTGCTGTTCTCCTCTACTGACCATTTCAGGATAGAAGTAGGTAAAACCACACATATTTACACACAGCAGTGTTAATATCCAGCAGCATATCACCTTTCTAATCTCCCAGACCTCATTTATTAATAAAAGTATAATGTAAGGATAAACCGGATCTTTTTTCCCTGTTAAATCGGTCAAACGTTGAGTCTGCTTTTCCACTGTGGGAACAACACTGTATTGGATCAAAACAGAAGCTTGAATTGTGGTCCAATTTCCTCATTATGGAGGACTTACATGCACCGCTCTCACTGTTGGATTTAATTAAGGTTGTTTGTCTGTTATATTGTAATATTTTAGCAGTTACCTTCTTTTTAAAGGCTAAACTACACAAACGTTCTAAATCAAAGCGCACGGTCACGTGATGTGGTACACTTGGTTAGTTTACAGAAAATCCCAAGACTCATTTAGCAGTCTAGCTGAGAAGGACTGCATTACATAACCAGGTCTAGGACTGCAGCGGGCCCATATGGCACTCCGCCATGATCACATGAAAATGACTGTCCCATTTAGGCCTTGCTTGCAGGATTTTCACAGTAGGCAACCAGTGAACTCAATTTGATTCGCATTAGCCTACCAACCTGTCTTGAAACATAAATGCACGTACAGTGAGCTGAGCCTTCCTCTGCTGCTGTCAGTTGTGAGATTTTCTTTTTGTGAGTCATTTGTCCAAAAACAAATTTAGGATCTCGCTCTAACCCCACCCTGAGCTTTTTTGGCAGTGTGTCATTAGCACGTGTTTCCACCACTGCTGTGCTGGAGCACTAGTGGACTGCTTGTATTCGAGTGCACCACAGCTGCTCCCACAGTTGAAAAAAAAAAAGTCCATATGGCAGAGCTACATTTGGCAATGAAACGCAGTGCTGCTCAATTTAAGAATTCACATATGGTATTTCTTTGATCCCAGGCAGCTCAGCCTAGAGTGGTGAGCCTGAACAGGATAACTTCCCCACTTCCTGACACATGGATGCTTCAGCTCTAAAACCTGTTGAAGTTAATCACTTGGATATGCCTGTAATGCAGTTTAACCTGTGAATGACAGAAAGGTGGATCAGCCTTTTTGGATGCTGGATCTTCTTATACTAAGTTCTTATATATGCATCATTTTGCCCTCCTAGCTAAATGCACAGTCATTATGAATCTTCAGCATTTAATATCTAAATAGCAGAAATACAAAAGCGAGGTGATTTTGTAAAGCCTACCACAACTTATATTTTAAACATTTATTGAGACGCTCGTGGACAGTGCACGATGGTTTTGGCTATATGACTGTAATAAAACATGTTTTCAAAGATTTCTTTTTTCATTACAGTTATACCAAAGGGGAGCTGGACATTGCCTACATAACATCACGGATCATAGGTAAATGTATTTATAGCTAATGGGCACTGTGTATACGCATGTGTGTAGACAGATGAACTTTAACAATGTTACTCAGATAAACAAAGGTTTGTTTTCCAGTTTTTGGAGTGAGCAGCAATGCGTCCTTTAAAAGGCATAGTCAGACATTTGTCACTTGAGGGCTTTATATCTCATCATGTCTCCAATGATAGTGATGCTGGAGTGTAGAGCTACTCAGTTCACCTTTATGCAATTCTGTACTCCACAGTGGGTAAAAATACAGTTATGTATTTTCACAGAACCCTTTGTAGTCCTGTGAAAAACTAAGCACACTCTTACAGCATCCACAGGAATTAAGAGAGTAAGTAGCAGCCAGGTAGTTAATTAAAGGAGCATCAGCAAGTGTGAGCACCTCTGTAAAAGTAGAATGTTTGGTCAGTTTGCTGGTCTGGTGTGCTTTAACACAATACTACAATCTACAAGCAAAGTGACCCCAGGCCCTGAATTGACTCCTGAATTCTACAGGTCTCGGTTAGCATGTTAAAGCTATATTAAAGCTCGTGACAATTATGAAAAGTCTGACACTCAATAAAACAAAACTCTTTGAATGAACATTAAAAAAAATCATGGAAAGGATTTCCACGTGATTAAATTGCTTTATATTAGCATTATGCAGTTCTGTTATTCCAGCGTGTCGTTACACGCTGGAATAACAGAACTGCATAATGCACTTGCAACGTACTGCATAATGCAACGTACTTGAGTTGGACCACCTTAATTCATTAATGATGAATCAACTTATTTACTGGAGTTGAGTCCAACTTTATTTAATTGAGCTGATCGAACCCGTGCAAATTAAGTTAGTCCAACAAAGGTATTTAATGCTTATAGAAAGCCATTAATTAACGTGGAAATCCTTTCCATGATTATTTTAAGTTCAAGGACTCAAGAAAAAGTAGGAAAGGTATGATTACAAGGCTTGATGCAGAATTTTCTTTACGTTTTTGTCCTTGACAGGTTAAACCACAATAAATAGCAATAACACACACACGGTGTGTGTTTTTCTGCCTCTTCTAACAGCGGTGGTTTTCCTGT
>VOQK01002370.1:73644-83801 GCA_015052645.1 Benitochromis conjunctus
TCTCACGTGACGTGATATCGCAAGTCCAGGCACCTAACCACTCTTGCTAGATTGCGTCACGTCATCTCAACAAGAACAAATTTAACTAGTGTTAAGTTGTTGAATTTCATGCAGGTTGTACACGGTTTAATTACATCGACCACAGAAACATAAAATGATTGTGTTCAAACTACAAGTTAGACTCTTATAAATGTAATAGCTGCTCAATTTCACTTTTTTGAGTTTAGGAAATGAAAAAGAATCTTCTCGCTCTAAAAAAAACACAACTTTGTTCAGATGCAACTTTGTAAAGTTGCATCTGAACAAACTACAAAACAATCGCAGTAGAGCTCCATGACTGTCAGGAACGGTGGTGAATTTGGTAAAAGGATTCTCGAGTCAAGTGTGAGGCCATCTCTCTGGTTGAAATTGGGTCATACAACAGGAACAACAAGCAAAGTACACAAGCAGATCCACAAAATTATGGCTGAAATGTCATTGCTGCTAAAGGAGGTTCTACAAGCTGCTGAATTATGGGGTGTGCTTAGTTTTTAACAAGACTGTATAGAGTCCTGTTAAAACCTTATCTTTCATGACTGAGTTTGTCTTAATTACACTGTGCATGTGAACATGTTAAACTTTCCAAATATCTCATCCACTTTTGGGTTTTTTTCAGTGATGACCTATCCAGCTGAGTCGGCGCAGATTGGCTACCAGAACCATGTCGAAGACATCCGCTCTTTTCTTGACAGTCGACATGCTGACCACTACACTGTTTTCAACCTATCACAGCGTAACTACCGTGGGGCCAAATTTTCCAACAGGGTGAGTGTGACTGTAGCCCATGAATCTCGATGAAGCTGTTACTCATGTATTAGTGGTTGCTCCACCTTTTTTGCACTCTTCATTTTATGAACATAGCAGGGAAATAGGAGGCCTTATTTACAGTTTTAGGCGTGACTGTTGCTTGACAGACTCAGAGCACCCAGAGAAAAGTTTCATTGTGCTTTTTTAATCAGGTCTGTAATTGCTAAGGATTCCGATTCCATTGTCCGTATCATTTATTGTATTGATTATTGATTCGATTGCTTAATGAATCTCTTATAGATTCTCATTGGGTTCTCAGTGGCTCTGCTTTGAGAGTCACCACCATCATTAAGCAGCATATCAAAGGCATTACATTCAGGCAAATTAATTACATCCTGTGTTGTGAAATGTTTGTGCACATTGCAGGTATTTCCTCTCTTTGTTGTAGTCAGTGTTTGAGTCATTAATCCAAAAAGTAATTATTACACAATATTACGTAGAATATTTTTCGTAAAAGTAATGCAGTACGTTACTTAAATATTTAAATTGTTTTTCAGTAAAATAACCTAAAATGCACTGTCTCATGATTCTACTTTAAAGACATGAACAGGTAGAAATGAGGACTGCAGCATGAGTTCAGGGTCTGACCACTGGGCTGGGGTCAGCAATCACTGACCCCAGCCCAGTGGTGGGGGTCAGCAATCACTGACATCACTCTGGATTCTTAGCTAGCTTAGTGTTAACATGCGCTCTGTGCAGGTGCATACAAAGAGCTAAAGTTGTTTTAGCACCATAATTCAGATGTTTCTGTCCTGCATGCAGTTTGCCTTTACCATCGGGCTCTTGTCCTTTTGTGTGATAAAAATAAAAATAATGTCCATACCAACGCTTTAGAATGCGCTGCAATTTTTCTCCTCCAGCACACGAACTGAAATCAGCAGAATCGATAGACAAGTCGATAAACAATTCCACTGAACTACTGGGAACCAGTTCTCTACAATAACCGGTTCTCCAGTCCTATTCCTAGTCATTGCTCAACTCTCCTCTTTAATGCTAAAAAAGTATTTTTTCTTTTTTTTAAACTTGAGAATAATTCTTTGAGCTTCAAACTCACATAAAATTGTTGTTCAAACAGTATATGAGGTATGTAGTGTCATCAGCTGGTTTGTGTATTACCTGTCAGTTTGGCAGTCACTATTTGGTGTTTTAGAAGCCAGAAGTGACCACATTTCCTCAAGGGGGGGCAAAGTTATTAGTTTCTACCAGCTAGATGGCTAACAAAGTGTAACCAGAGCATGGTTGTGTCACGCATGACATCAGTACATGTTAAATTTGTCACGACAAACGGATAGGACTCAGGCGCAGACTGGACTCACAAGTTAACAGTTTCTTTATTTTCACAAAAACAGCAGGTGCGATATATATACAGGGGGGAGGGGAAGCCAGGAGTTCCAGTGGGCCGCAGGGTAGGTCAGGGAAACGGGTCTCACTCGTTCACCCCGCTTGAGAATTCCACTCACGCCACTCCAAACTGTCCACATCCACGTTCACGTTTGGGAAGTCTGAGCATAAAGAGACAAAGAGGTCACAAGTTGGTTCACACACGAGTATGCAAGAATTTACCAAGCTGGATTTACACTGACGAGGGGACGAGGGGCTCAGAGCCACTGCCTGAAGAAGTGGCCCGAGAACATGATGAATCACCGGCGTGATCAGGAGCAGGTGCGTGGGCCAAAAGCGAAAGCTCGTAGTGAGCTCCAACCAGGCAGAGCGACGAGAGAGAGAGCGAGCGAGAGCAAAACCAAAACAAAAACACATGTAGCCTTGCGGGCCGGCCGGTAGACACAGGGACCATGACACATTTGTTCTAACACATAAATTAATGGTAGAATTTTACTTACCAAAAAACAAAAAACTGGACCAAAGACTTCTTAGATAGCTCTTTAAAACAATTATCCCTGCAGCAAGCCCAATAATTACTCAAACTCTCACAAAAGGCAACAAAACTTAGAGAAATCCAGTGTAGTGATGCAAATTAGCTGATGCAAGGCCTAATAAACAGCTAGCAGCGACCAGCCTCACGTGGCCATTGCTGAAACTGCAGTTTTTGGTATTTCAGCACTCATTTCATTATTCAGAATTGTAATTTGTGGGCTTCCAGTCACAGTGTTACAGCTAAATTACCACATTTGGAAGTATAAAACTCCAAACACTCAGTTTATTGTATCTTATTTTGCTTTGTGGTTATGTATATCTTTCAGCATCAGGACATTTTCGCAGCTAGGTTTCCTATTACTGCAAAGAAGGCACATGTGGGAGCTAAGGAGTCAGGCTTTGGAGTTAACATGGTGAAGTTGGCCCCCTGTCTGCATTGTGAAGTCACTGTATCTTTAGCAGATGACTCATCATGGCAACTGGTGTGTTGTGTTGCTGTGCTGCTGCAGTGCTGTTACTAACTTCCACCACTCCCGTTTCCTCTTCTCCATTCCTTTTTTCCTAACCCTTTCCTGCCCTCTTATCTCTCTGCTCTGCCTTTTTTCTTTGTTTTTACGGGACTCTCTTTCCTTCTCCCTCCTTTTATTCCTGGCATCCACTTCAATGCAGGTTTCAGAGTGTAACTGGCCTTCACGCCAAGCACCCAGCCTCCACAACCTGTTTGCTGTGTGCAAAAACATGTACAACTGGCTGAAACAGAATCCCAAGAACGTCTGTGTAATCACGTGCTCGGTAAGGAGATGCGCATACGTTAGCCCTATATTACATTCTTCATCCTCCTTTGTATAGTTAATGATTCATATGAAATTAATACTAATCATTCTACCATGAAAAAACAAGTACATAGTGAGGCCTTTTTGATTTTTATGTTTGCCCCACGACACATCCATTGCATAATTTTTGAGCTGTTTGATGTCCTGTGACCCACTTTTGAATCGAAGCCGAGAGTCTGAAATAGACAGAAACATATTTAGTGTCAGAGTCTTTTTGTTCCCTCTCCAAAACATTTTGCTCAACAGTGATATTGGCAACATTGATTACATGTCAACTTTGCTTTCACATCAAATGAAGACACGGATCTCTAAACTCTGAAGTTGTTAAATGCTACAACAACGGCTCAGCAGCTTTCCAAACATGACTCACCTTCTTTTTCCACGTCTACATAAATCAAAACAGTTTTGCGTCATTCTTCCAGATAAAGACTATATTACCTTCCAGATCAGAAATCTGCTCTTCCTCTTCAATGGCTCTTGCCAATCCTTGATGCTGAAGTAACAGTTTTCCTTTTCTCCAAATAAATTCCAGCTTGGAGCGCTTCAGACTGCTCTCGTGGTCTCTGTTAACCAGCCGTTTGAGCTTGTTCACGATTGTTACTTAGCAGGTGGTACTGAAAAGAAAATGAACAGTAAAGGATAGGAATATTTCATTTTTGCATCTTGGTCTGTGATGTTAAGTGAAAGTGATGGATGCAAGACATTTTACTATGCTTATTGTAGAATGGTGTATTCTTTGGTGTCCTATTTAGGCTTATTGGATGAAAGGCACTGTTAGTGCACGGATCATCACAGTTTAGCAATATCTGCCACTTGCATTAGACACTTTGGGAATTCAACCATCGCTGACTTATTCAATAGAAAGTGAGTTTATTCGAATTCAGTGACATGACTACTATAGGCTGGCATGTGCTGGGGCATGTTGTTACCAAGTCATTGTGGGTTTGGCTGTGCCAAACCGCTTCTTCTTGCATAATCTTCACGAAACATTTCCTTTTTTAAAAAAAAGCTGTGTTTTTACTAGCTCAGTTCACAACAGTGTTACAGTATCCATGTAACCTGAAATGAACTCAGAGTCAGTCCATATGTATGAATTGACTCACTGAAAGACAAAACGTGTGTTTATTTATCCCCAGAGGCTCAAATTGCTGTCACGATAAGATGTAAATGTAATCATATCTTTGTTTTGGGTTTTCAGGATGGTCGTGCTCCTTCAGGAGTTTTGGTCTGTGCCATGTTCTGCTTCTGCCACCTCTTCAATAATCCAGTTCCTGCCATGCAGCTGCTCAGCGCCAAAAGACCAGGTTCTGGCCTCTGGCCGTCACACCGCAGGTTTGCATCAGTGAACATGGGGGTGTGAATATGACAGAAAGAGAAGAAGAAAAGTGGGAGATGTGCCTTGTGCTCAGTTGTCGTGCTTTGGCTCTGCTGATGTTAGATTCTTCGATGTCTAATAAATCTGCGGGGTATTTTTCATAGATAATAAACATTTCTACCTTCTAACAAAGAATCACATATTAAATGAGGTCAAAACACATTCACACGTAAGAAAAAGAGCACCGTTTCAGATCAAATGCTGTTACAGGCATAACATGTTGAAACATGCATAGAGCCATCACTGAAGCCAACAGATATTAGCTGTCTCAGCTCAAACACAAACACTTGATTGATGGGCAAGAAGAACGAACGAGTCCGCCTGCCATACTTGTAGAACTTAACAGTCCGTGGTTGTGCAAGCGTCTCCTCATAAATGACATTTATTGCATAATTCAGAGCGCTGAAAACTGAAAACTGCTGCTTTGTTTTCACTGTAGGTACATAGGCTATGTATGTAGCATGGTATCAGAGAAGCCTAGCCTACCCCACTCCAAGCCCTTGGTGATCAAGGCCCTCACTATGAGTCCCATCCCCTGTTTCAACAAGCAGCGTAGTGGCTGTCGACCTTTCTGTGACGTTCTCATTGGAGAGACTAAGATCTTCACCACTGCACAGGAGTATGAAAGGATGAGGTAAGTAACATTAGCGAGATTAATAAACACTTCACAGCGTCTAACCACAGAGAGCATCGTAGCGTTGCAGTTCTGTATTGGAATAGAATAACTAGAAATGTCTCAGATTTGATATGAATGAAAGTATAATCAAAGCGTCATTATACCCCCCTCCTTTCTCTCGCTTTGTAACGCTTCCCCTCAATTACGCTTTGCTGCACCTTCTCTGCACGCCTAGAGAGCACAGGGTCCAGGACGGCAAGGTAGTTTTCCCTCTTGGTGTAAGCGTACAAGGAGATGTTGTGGTTTCAGTCTACCACATGAGGTCGACCATTGGAGGACGACTGCAGGCCAAGGTACACTTCTGCTTAATCTGCTTTACACGTAAATAGACTTGATAAAATCAACATCTCAATCAAACTAGCAAGCAGCAAGCTCCAACTAAGTCACAGTGACAGTATTAGAACGACTGTGTTGATAAGATCATGCTAAAGTATCAGCCACTGTAGAGTTTCAGGTAGTTTCTACAGCTTGTTGTGTCTCATTGTTCGAGACAAGAAGAAGCTGGATGAAGGTTTTTGATTTAATGATTTACTTCATTTATAGACATATGCAGTTTTACTCACTCATGACTGTGCTGCAAGAAGCGTTTATGCACTATTAATACTATTTTTGATTTAGTTTGGTCCAGGTGTTTCATCTGGGTATCATTGTCTTTCAATGATCTTATGACAGGATTACCGCTGAAATACTGGCACATAGCTGTACATCACCATGCGTTGTATTATAATAATACGTACATTTGTAACTTAATCTCTTAATCATCTTGCTATAGAGCACATTACTACTAAAATCTAGATGAATATTACAAAATAATTAAAAATCCATTCGGCGGAAGTGGGTTTGTTTTTTTCTTGAACATTTTTCCTTTTATTTTGTTTTTTTCCTGGATTTTGTTATCTCACCTAATTTTATTTTATTACATGACAAAGATATATCACATGCAAAACGTAAAGATAACACCTCAAAATATTACAGATCAACAGGTAAGGGTTAACCAACTGCAGGAGACTGGTGATAAAATATAATGTAGTCAACATTTATCATTGTTCTTGTTGTGTTAGGTATCCAACACACAGATCTTCCAGATGCAGTTCCACACTGGCTTCATCGCTCCTGGAACCACTATGTTAAAGTTTAACAAGTAAGAAAAATCTCTTTCAAAAATTGTGAAGTTGTGGTTTTTCAGTATTGCCTAGACTTCCACCCTGTTGACTGTTTTATCTTCTCAATTTTCTTTCTCGCGCACACTAATTTTCCTCTCAGACCAGAGCTCGATGCCTGCGACTCTCCAGAGAAATATCCCCAGCTCTTCCATGTGATATTGGACATGGAGGTGGAAGGGGTGGACAAACAGAAAGACCTGACACCACCATGGGAGCAGTTTCCTTGTAAAGACTTGAGCCCAAACGTGCTCTTCTCTGGCCACCAGGAACACCAGGATGCACTGGCTATTGCTGGTAAAAATGGGAGGGTTACACTGGGGCAACCACTGGTGTTCAGTCTATAAAATACGGCACATTATGCCTAAGATCAAAAGCTTAAAGCGTGAATCGTGTGTTTTTGATTCTGACAAAAACAGAGCTGACCTCTCAGTGCTGAATCTTAAGTTTTACTTAAAAAACTCAAATCAGATGTTAACTTTAGGATCAAACATTTACTGATTGTTTAATCTGTTGTCAGATTTTACTAAAAATCTTCATAATTAAACTAAAAATCTTCAGCTAAAAGATGATAACGCAAAGTCTGTTAGCTGCTAGCAAATAGGCAGTTAGCTTGACTAACAGGCAATGTGTAATTTTGTATTGAAAATGTCTTTAGTTATCATTTCCGCTTGCTTGCTTTCCTAGCCTTACCTAAAACCAATCATAAGCTACATTAACCTTAATAACAAACTCTAACCCCAAACCTGGATTGACTTTACGTACGTTTACCTGGTATCAATATAAAGGCTAGACAAAAACAACTTAATGCTACTACTTTTTTTTTTTTTTACTACTTTTAATATTTACAAACCAGCCAGCACAACATTAAAGCCCATTTGCCTAATATTGTGATGATCCCCCTCACCTCATCATATGGATGTTTGGAGATGTTTTCCTGTTTCAGTGTTAGTGGTTTTTTGTTGTGGCTAATCAATTTACATTAACACATAGTCATAAAAACTAATGTGGCTCATTTTTGTCTCTGCAAGATGAGATGGAGGGCTTGGATCTTGAGGGTAAGATGGTAGAGGAGATCACAGACCTGCTAGAGGAACAGTGAGCGTAGTTACCCAGGGTTTGCTTCACTTCAATCATGCTCTACCCAGAAGGATTTCGGTTATTGGAAAATCCATTTGGTGGTTTTCAACTGTGATTTGCATTGATTGAATTGAAATGTAGCCCATTCTTGTAGCCTATGATGTATCATTTTGGTGGAAATATTTTGTCCTGTCTCTTGCATAAACACCAGTCTTTTAACACAATTTCCATAATATGTATACCAGCATTGTTTTTTTTTCCTGGCCATACAGAGACATGTTTTTACTTTTTACTGGGGGGAAAAAACTCATAGTCCCAAAAGGAAATAATGGGAAAACGTGTCTAGGGAATAAACAAATCCAATTTTAAAATGTTCTACCAAAGTGAAATATTGCTTTTGATTTATACAGTCGTTTAATCCCATGCTGTACAAGCTTCTTATTTTTTTAATCATATTCTTTTACATTGAAATTGATCACATTTTAGACATTTTCTCTAACTAGCAACTACTAGCTAGAATTTATTTGCAGACTGTGTGTATGTTTGCAATCTCGTCGCACAAATAGCTGTACTGGCTGTAGAAGCAATGACCTGCGTAGTTTACCATCATCCTCTGCTTCACTCTTGTCTCTTCATTAACCTTAAATTAATTCCCTTTGTCTGCTTTGTTATCTCTTCAGTTATTGCTTTGTTCATGATTGATGTGTCTTCCACGTGACTCTGTTTTCTGCTTTTCCCATCTCATCCTTTCCAGAGCCAAGTCGGTCCCACGGAGGTCCAGACGGTCGGGTACGCGGCGAGGAGAGCGAGCCGTCGGATGATGAAATGCTTTCTCTCTCCAGCCAGCAAAGCAATGCCAGTGCAGCCCATCAGAAACCTGACCTCCCGGCTCCCACTTCTGCCGCCCCTGCTCCCGCCGAGGAAGTCGATCTTCTTGGCCTCGATGGGGACGAGGTCAACCGCCCATCATCTAAGCCCCCATCTACAGCAGCTGCAACCACTGACCTCCTAGGGGACTTGTTTGGGGGCCCACCTCAGTCAACCAGCAGGCCTTCATCTGCCCAGTCCACTCCACACAAAGTCGCCCCCAACACTGCCTCACCATGCCCCTCACCTGCCCCACCAGGTGAGAAGTTTGAAAAAGCATTTCCTTTTAGGTCCAACCTAAAACTAGACTTCAAATAGGCACAATTACTATTGCAGTTCTTTAGTATAATACAATAACACTGGTGGATGGTTCTCCTCAGCATTTGATCCTTTCGGGACGGGTCCGATGCCTAAGCCTCAGGACGTGATGGGTTCATTCCTTGGGCCAGGTAAAGTGGGGCAGCCAGACCCTTTCCTGCATGCTGCTCGCTCACCATCACCCACCCTGCAGCCTACAAGCCTCGGTAAGGCATGTTCCTTCCTGCTCTGCTGAACATTTTCCCACACCATCATTTTGGGTGCACTGAAAGCATTTCGAGAGCCTGAATCAAATTAGGGTAAGGCATGTTTTCAGATATTTGCAAGATGCCATCACGATAATTTCCCTTCGTCTGTGCTTCTATTTAAACTACCACCCAAACTCGACTGCTGAGTATTTTAAATGTATGCATCCATTTTTAGCTTTTCTCTGTGCTTACTCACACATTGTTTTTGTATTGCTGCTGTAATGTATGCTTTGTAATTCCTGAGTTTGTGTGTTGTGTGAAGTGTTGAAGTGCAGGTCATCTCATTGCCACTCCATAGAGATTGCGCAGCATGATTTTTCAACTCCAGCACAAGCTCTTACACATCAACTAGTAATTTTTTCCTCAGCCCACAGTCACTATTTTGAACTTTAAACATGGCGGAACAGTTTTTTTAACTTCAGGTTTACACTTTTTCCTACTTTCAATTCAATTCAATTCAATTTTATTCATATTCCTCCAAATCACAACAACAGTCGCCTCAAGGCGCTTTACATTGTAAGGTAGACCCTACAATAATACATACAGTGAAAAACCCAACAATCATATGACCCCCTATGAGCAAGCACTTTGGCGACAGTGGGAAGGAAAAACTCCCTTTTAACAGGAAGAAACCTCCGGCAGAACCAGGCTCAGGGAGGGGCGGCCATCTGCTGCGACCAGTTGAGGTGAAAGAAGGAAGACAGGATAAAAGACATGCTGTGGAAGAGAGCCAGAGATTAATAACAAGTATGGTTGAATGCAGGGAGATCTATTAACACATGGTGAATGAGAAAGGTGACTGAAAAGGAAAAACTCAATGCATCAAGGGAATCCCCCAGCAATCTGAACCTATCGCAGCATAACTAAGGGAGGATTCAG
>VOQK01002371.1:0-12271 GCA_015052645.1 Benitochromis conjunctus
CTGGGTTACCAGCGCACGCATTACATCAAGGTGTTGTGTCAAGAATGTCACCTCAACTTACGTCGCAAAGATCGGGTGCGCCTTGTGGGGTTGCCATTATGAAAGAAACACCCTTTTGAAGTGCAGTGTTGAATCTAATGTTTATTATTGGCTAACAGCCCGCGGACGAGCCTCCATATGATAAGATACCTAGATGAACTGCACATAGTCATCTCCAGTGCTTCTTAAGATGATTATTATGGGTGTCGACTGTTTTATTTTTTCCTAACTTGAAAAGCTTGGTACATTTTACGTGCTACCTGCCTCATGGCAACCCGCGTTAAAGCCACAACCCCGAAGTGCGCCAGCGGAAAAGTGCCTGGCAACACTACCGCACTGTGCGCCGACTACATCTGGATTAGTACGTGATTACAGCGGTGTCAGGTACGTACAACATATAGGATATATTTTTCTCCCCAGAGTCGCTTTTATAAAATAATTTATTCATTTACCACCGCAGTTTGTTTTTGTCTCGTAAGCGCTCTGTCATTCAGACTACTGCATGCGGTGAGACGCCTTTGAATGGGAAAATCATTTGATGTAATGTGTCATGTAGTGGGAGACCTTTTTAAAGGAAAGGATGGGTAATTCATTTCGACTGTAATCGGGTGCTACAGTCTCAAACCTGAGTTTGAGTCATAAGATGCAATTATATTATTGTTAGCTGCACTATAATATGTTTTGGGTCTGCTTCGTGTAAAATATTGGGCATTTTAGTTCCTATGCTTGTCTGGCTGCTACTGCTGCTGCTGTGGTGGTGGTGGAAGGGAACAGACAGTATCAGTACCCATGGAGACTGCGAGTGCCTTGGTCTCCAATGCAGTGTTGCTGTTGCATAGAGACTGAGAAACACTGTGAATTTCAAGGTTGATGCACTGAATGACAAGGATGCTATTTAAAGCAAAAACCACCTCTCTCTCTCTCTCTCTCTCTCTGTCTCTGTCTCTCTCTCTCTGACTACCTTACTTGTTGAATAACAACATTCCTCTTTTCCTCTTTTTTTCTTCTTCACTGCAACAGGATTGCACAACTCTCTGGAGCCACATCAGGAAGACATGGGATGGGCTACTGTCAAAGAAGCCTCAAGTCATTTCATGGCAAACTCTGGAGTGTAGAGCTGCTTGATTTGGATGAATGTAGAGCTGGACACCATTTGGCTGTATGATGCATTTTATTTTCCCGTAGATTTTATTGTAAGTATCAAGAGCAGAGCAGCCACTACCCTCCAGTGCACCATCTGAATGGAAATATGGACACCTTCAATGGAGGAATTTTGACTCAACATGTCCAGGAACTATGAGGTATTTTCATATTTATGTGTTGCCAGACTAACCTGACAGCCATTTTTCACTTTACTTAGCCATATTTAAAAAAAAATGTATTACCTATTGTGTAGTGTGCTAGACAAAGCCACGTAGGATCTAAACTGTTCATAAACAAATCTTGATTTTAAATTGCAGAGGAGACACAAAAAACTAAAAGCAAACCAGACTAAATTTGGCTGTCTCTGTCTTACTTGTAAAATATTGTGTTTGGTGAAATCAGTATTATAGAACAGCATTGTTTAAAAGCTACCAGGGGGACCTAAAAGAGTTAAAAGAGCGTTTTAAAGGTTCTCCTGTGCTAATGTGGGAAATCTTGCGTTTCTATTTTAAAATATGTATGTGAGCTCTTTCAGACATTTTCATGTAAATCCAACTGAGTAGGTAGGCTGCGAAATGAATGTACCCAAAACTGAAATGTGTCTAACCTACGTTGTGGAGACAGGATTCAAAAATACACTGTGGTTTGCATATTTATGCCCTAAATTGCAATTCACATGTTTCATCTATTCCTCCTCTCATTTTCAGTTTGTGAACATGAAGAAATAAAACACAGACTGTCGTGATGATGTAATCTAGAGACAAATCCTGGAGCCAATCCATGGACAGTGAATAATAGAATAACAGCTAGAACACTATGAGCAGCAGACATCGTGATTTTACTGGTGTCAGAGCACATTTGGTGATTCACTTGTGTACTTGCGTAAAGTCTGTTCACACAAATGATAATCATTAGGATGGAATTTATCAAAGAACCTGTAATGTCCTGTAAGTGCCTGATATCACTCGCCAATCTGGTACCTGCAAATAAGCTCAGGAAGATAATGCCCACTGATATCCATGAATTCGTTAATTGGGTGTTTTTTCAGAGGTTTTCTCTTAACATGCAAATTTACTCCTTGGGGAGGCAACACTTTAAAGCTGAACCAACTCCCTGCTCATAACTTGATAACATAGGTGACTCATCTTGATGATCTCTGTTTAAAAGGAACATACACAAAGCTGTGGTTTCATTTTTATATAGAAAAGTCTTACCAAATCTTATTATTATATCACTAGCTTGTTTATCTTTGTATATACTGAAAATCCAGTTTTTCTCTCTTTACTTTAAAGACTTCTTTCCAAAATCACCCTTAAAGCTGATGTTGAAAGTTCAGTCTTTGTAGCGGCTTTGATTAAACCCCACCCCAAAAAAGGCCTTTGAATGAACTGCCAAGGTCCAGAAGTGCTCAGAAAAGAAGGAAATTTGTACACGGCAAACAGCAAGTGCTTATTAAGATTGTGTGATATGACTGGAAGCATCAGGAAAGCTTGGATCTTGTATTGAGACTGTTCTGTCATCTTGTGTTTCAAAGGTCAATACGCTTTTCAACTAAACTATTTCATATTTTACGTTAGTAACCACAGCTGAGCTTCCTGTTGACCATGACAGTGTTCATACCAGAATGTCCTGAGCTGCACTGAAAAGGCAGTTTTAAGTAAAGTAGAGTCACACACTGACATAAACTGAAAACGTTCATTATCCAGCTTTATTACAATTGAAAGCATGGTGTTATTTGAAACTCTCTTTCTTTGTTTCGCTTGCCAGCCTGGTCAATCAGTAGGGATGTTGGCCGCCGTGGAACATGGTCCCATCCTCTGCAGCGACTCCAACATCCTCTGCCTCTCGTGGAAAGGCCGGGTCCCCAAGAGTGAGAAGGACAAGCCAGTGTGCCGGAGACGGTACTATGAGGAGGGTTGGCTCGCCACAGGGAATGGGAGAGGAGTCGTTGGGGTGACGTTTACATCGAGTCACTGCAGGAGGGATAGAAGTACACCTCAGAGAATCAATTTTAACCTGCGAGGACACAACAGCGAGGTGGGATTTTCTTCTTTTTTCCAGTGAGTTGAACGCATAAATAAGAATTTGACCTCTGCTCTTGCATTTTACACAACTAAAATAATTATTTTCTTACTGATCCAACCCACCTGTAAAGGAACTTTTGCAACAGCAAAGTAAAATCAAGAAATTACTGTTTGAATAAATAAATTAAAATAAAAATAAAAATCCTACATATTAGAGAATTGGGCTAAAAGTGCACTATATTTGCAGAGGCTATGCATTAGCATACTTTGTAAAATGATTCATCTCGCTGAAATGCAAATTTTTATTATATTTAAATAAATTAAAATGCTGTATGAACAGAGCGTATTTTCATCATTGTGTGCCATTAAAATTAAAACACATTTACTGCTGTTGAAATTATTATTTTTTTGTCTCTGGAAGTTGATTTTTCTTTGAACTACTTTAACTTTTCTATCTATGTTCCTCTGCTGGTGAAAAAAACTGATGGTGTTTGGGGTATTTGCAGGTTGTCTTGGTGCGCTGGAATGAACCCTTCCAGAAGCTGGCCACTTGCGATATGGAAGGAGGCATATTTGTGTGGATTCAGTATGAAGGAAGATGGTCTGTGGAGTTGGTGAATGATAGAGGAGCCCAGGTAGAAATTTTTTCCTTCAAATATAAACTAAAATGTCTTTGATTTTCAATTTTATTGTATTTAACACACTTGTACTCCAACTGATGCAGCAGAAAGGCTGTATCTTCTTGGCGCTGACCTCTTCTGTAATTACACTAATGATGGAAATCTTTAAATTAGGTGAGTGACTTCACTTGGTCCCATGATGGCACTCAAGCCCTCATCGCATACAGAGATGGGTTTGTGTTAGTTGGCTCGGTCAGCGGTCAAAGACACTGGTCCTCTGAGATTAATCTGGAGAGCCAGATCACCTGTGGCATCTGGACCCCTGACGATCAGCAGGTACGCAATGTTTGGCTGAATTTGTACTATTTAAAATATAATTAAAATTATGTATAATTAGAAAATGTAAGGGTGTTGTGGACTAATGTCATTATCTTGAAGTGAGTGAGTGAAATGGGTTTGTTTGTTCATCTAGTCAACTATTAAAGTTTAATGTGCAATATCCCCTCAGGTCTTGTTTGGAACAGCAGATGGTCAGGTAATTGTGATGGACTGTCACGGAAGGATGCTTGCCCATGTTCTGTTACACGAGTCTGACGGGATTGTGAGCATGTCTTGGAATTGCCCCGATTTCCTAGTCGAGGACAGCACAGAGAGCGACACGGACTCCGATGACAGTATTCTGCCTTTAGGTACTAAACCGGTTTGCCCTTCGGCTCATGTAACTTAGTTAAAAGTGTTGCCTGAGGAAGACTCACATGTGTACTTTTCTTTCTTCCTCCAAGTGCGGCGAGTTAAGCCTCTGTTGACTGTCACCTTCTTATCAGGAGATATCAGTTTGATGAATAACTATGATGACCTCTCTCCTACTATAATTCGCTCAGGGCTTAAAGGTATGAACTCTGAGCATAAGTATGACCTCATGTTAATTTGCAACTTTAGTGATATGTACTGTTAATCGTGTGAAGTAAATATCCGTTTTCTTTACACCAAAGACGTTGAGGCCCAGTGGTGCTCCCAGGGAGACCTCCTGGCTGTGGCTGGTATGGAGAGACATGGGCTCCCTTCTGACGCAGCTTGTTCATCCATCATGAGGAATGCCCTTGTTAAGTTTTATAATGTCCAAGGTGAACACATCTACACTTTGGAAACACCGGCACAGGTTAGTCCTTCAGAAAGTCTTGCTTAAAATAAATATATAATAATGAACACAAACCTTGTGTCACATTTCATGAAATCCACACAAGTGAGTTAGAAATTGTCTTTCAATTGTTAATCATTCTTAGACATTCTTGAAAGCAAACTACAACAAAGATTAGAACACTTTGCCAGATACAAGGGTGTAGATTGTTTGTTTTGTAATCTAACCTAAAGGGTGTTAACCTTTGTTTCAGCTCCAAGTCAACAATAGGAAGTAGCATAAAACAGAGTAGAGCGAAGCTGCTCTGCTGTTTGACGTCTGCAGGAAGTCTCTTATTCTCAGTGGTTCTTTTTCAGAGGCCCATCACAACCATTTGTTGGGGTCACAGAGATTCCCGTCTGTTCCTTGCATGTGGACCAGCTCTCTATGTGGTCCGTGTGGAGCACAGGGTGGCCAGTCTCCAGCTCTTATGCCAGCAAGGCATCGCCAGCGCCCTGCGAGAGGAGAAAGATGTTGGGAAACTAAACATGCCTTCGCTTCTCTGCTCTTATGTCACCACTGCTTTTATCCCCACCATCAAGGTATTAAAGTTTAATGTGCAATCCTGCATCAGGTCTTTTTTGGTACAGCAGATGGTCAGGTGTCAGTGATGCTTTTCACTACTGCTTTTCATATACACCATTGAGGTGCAATGATCCCTGTTTCATTAGTGTGGAGTGACTGTAAGAGATAGGTTTCTTACCAACTTTATTGCACAGCAAGTAAAGGAAAATTGCTGACAGTGGCATGTTTTCATTTGAGTGTCCAGCAGTCTTACAGCTCCTTCCTTTCTTTGTTCTAGCCCCCAATTCCTGACCCCAACAACATCCGCGACTTTGTCAGCTATCCCACAGCAGGGAACGAGAGACTCCACTGCACCATGAAGCGAGCTGAGGACAGTCCTGAAGCAGGTGGACCCTGCTACACACTGTACCTAGAATATTTAGGAGGACTGGTGCCTATTCTCAAAGGAAGGCGCATCAGTAAACTTCGGCCCGAGTTTGTTATTATGGATCCAAAAACTGATGGCAAGGCAGGTGGGTTTAAACCTGAAAGAAAGGACTTAACCTAAAGCTTTTTAAAGCCACTATTCATTCAGTCTTTAGCTGCAGTGAAAACTGCATAGTGTGGAATGGGCATGAACCAAAGTAACCACAAAATGCATTAGGGGTGGGACAGAAAATAGACCTGCTCGGGGTCATCCTGTATGCACCTTGTTACTGTGCATGTTTGTGCTGTGCACTCGTCATTCACCTTGAGGAAGAACAAGTACAGAGTGTGGTGATGAGTGTTGTTTTCTGATGTAACATGGTCTGGGGCCTGATACAGGAATAGAGTATGTCGTGACCTGGCTGCACTCATGTTGCATTTAATGTTGTTCATGCAAAGGTCGCCCGCTAACGGGATGTTAGTGGATGTACTGTAGATATTTTGTTCAAACTCAACTTTATTTCTTATTTTTCTTTGCTGTGCTTCTTTCAGAGGAAGTTTGTGTCAATCCCATGATCTCATACACTGACAGCTGTAACTGCTCTGACTCCAGTGACATTGAGCTGAGCGATGAGTGGGTCGGGAAGAAGTCACCAAAGTTATCTCGCGGAAACAGGTCACCAAAACACGTCTGAAGTTATATAAATAAACTTGGCTTTGTTTTTTTTTATTTTTTTGCACATTTTCTGCTGCACTGTTTTTCATCATGCTAAATTATCTTTTTTTTTGGTGCAACACAAACAATAATTAAGAAAAAATGTGTCTTTGTTTCAAAGGTTGAACATGGACTCAAGAAAATCTCCCAAACTTTCACGTGCCAATCAAGAAGGCCAGCGATCACCACGCCTACCAACAAAGAAGCCTCCCGTTCGGTCACCCAGCCTGACACGGCGTGAGTTTTCTATGGATGGAATTACAGAGGTAATGCCCTGTCAAGTACAATGCACTGCTAAGTATTACAGTTTGTGCTCATTAGCTAGTAATACTGTAGTACCTACAGTAGTATTTTGTATCACTGTGTAATTTGCAGCAACTTATGTTACAATAAAATGTATTCTTTGTTACTGGGCTGCCATATTTTTGTTAGGTCCTTTAATGATTGGCAAAGGGACTGTCTATTATAAAAAGCATATGTCACTCATTTATGATACAGTAATCATTACTGCCATAGCGGAAATACTGACTTGGAATTTAAGCATGAAAAAAATCTTTTTTTTTAATTTATTTAGGGCAGCACAGTGGTTAGCCGGTTAGCACTGTTGCCTCAAAGCAAGAAGGTCCTGGGTTCAAATCCATCATCTGGCTAGGGCCTTTCTGTGTTTGCATGTTCTGGGTTCTCTCCAGGTACTCTGGTTTCCTCCTGAAGACATGCATTTAGTGGGGTTAGTTTAATTAGTTATTCTGGTAAATGTCAGCACAAATGGTTGTCTGTCTCTCTGTGTTAGCCCTGAAACAGATTGGTGACCTGTCCAGGGTGTACCCTCTCGCCCTGTGGCAGCAGGGATAGGCTCCAGCCCCCTGAACTATCAATCCATCTATCCATGGGTGGAAGAAAAGCATTTAGTTTAGACAGCCAACGGCTATGATGAAGTTCAGCACTCAAATGGATGACGGCCACTGTGTAACAATGATTTGACTGTAGAATATATGCTCACCTGTCAGAGGTAAAGAAAAGTACCAACTGTGATTTATTGTTAGGTCCACATTGATCTTGTCTGTACTTCAGCAATATTTATAGTAAGGTACACACTTTTAAGTTTCTGCTGTTGTGCCAAGTGAGCAGATGTGCGCAGCCTTCTTGCTTTAAGGGCTCTGCTGTAGTTAACCCAGTAAAGCTGCAGATAATTAAACTCCTACAAACTGCCATAAGCGAGAAACACTTTAGCTTCTATTTAAGTTTTTTGAACCCAGATTACACTCTTTACTTGATTATCTCATACATGTAGGCGAGCGTTTGCTCCATGAGCAGGCAGCAGGGCTGGAGAAAATCAAGGGGGGAAACTAGTGAGGGGGCACTGTCATCAGTTTGCTTATTTATCATGGACGATCACAGTCAATGGTGTGCTGGAAGTAGGTTCACATGTGCTTAGCAGCAAAGCTTTCACACTTATTATTCACTTTTTTTCCCCTTGTCTTCAATTTTCTGCTTCACAGCACAATTACCTTGCACAAGTGACATCTAATATATGGGGGACAAAATTCAAAATTGTGGGACTTGCTTCTTTCCTCCCAACAAATCTTGGCGCAGGTAAGAAAAACAAAAACCGCACATACACATGACTTTACTTTACTCAACAGTTACTTTACTTTTCCTTCTCGAGTCAACTCAATTTTCGTCTTTTTCAGTCATCTATAAGACCAGTTTGCTTCATTTGCAACCGAGACAGATGACAATCTACCTTCCAGAAGTGCGAAAGATTTCTCATGACTTTATGAGCCTGCCTGTGTTCAACCCCAATGTGTTCAGCGAGGATGAGGATGACCTACCAGGTAAAAAGAAAATCCAGAGAGATGTGAATAAATTAATTTATGTGTCTATCCGTTTATTATCATGCTAAGTTGCTTATACTCTTTTTCTATGTCTTCATATACAGTGATGGGACCGTCTGGAGTGGCTGGAGACAATCCTCCATGTACAGTCAACATTCCCATTGCTCCCATCCACAGCCCAGCTCAAGCCATGTCCCCAACTCAGAGTATTGGTCTGGTTCAGTCTCTTCTGGCCAATCAGAATATTCAGCTTGATGTTCTGACAAACCCGACTGCCACTGCTGCAGCAGCAGCTGCAGCGGCAGCAGCCTCTGTCCCCGTCACTGATCATGGTCAGGATGCTGTTGCGTCGCCATATCCTGTGCCAACTAGATACACCAGCCCTGGTCAGGTGATCTTCAGTGGGTTGGAGATGGGTCCTCTTCTCCCTGGCACTTTACCTCCCCCACCTCCACCTCACCATCTCCCACCACAGCCTCATTCACAGCGTTCTCATTCACAGCAGCCTCGCCAGCAGCCATCTAAACAGTCACAACAAATACAGACACAGCAGCAGCAGAAAATGCACCATCATCAACAGCAGCAGGGGCAACAGCAGCAACACCATCACCCGTCCCAGTCACAACAGCAGCTGCAGCAACACCAACAGCTACAGCAGCTCCACCACCAGCAGGGGCAACAGCAGCAACAGCAACACCATCACCCGTCCCAGTCACAGCAGCAGCTGCAGCAGCAGCAACATCAGCAGCTACAGCAGCTCCACCACCAGCAGGTATTACATCAACAACAGCAACATCAGCAACACCAAGTTCAGCAACACCAACAAATGCAACAAACGCAACAAGTGACGAACCAACAGCTTCAGCAACAGCAGATCCAACAGCAGCAGCAGCAGATGCAGCTGCAGCACGAGCAAATGCAGCAGCAGCAGCAGCAAATGCAGCAGCAGCAGCAGCAAATCCGACAGCAGATCCAAGAGATGAGGCAGCAGCAGCAGCAGCTCCAGCAGCAGCATCAACAGATTCAGCAGCAGCATCAACAGATGCAGAGGCAGCATCAACAAATGCAGCAGCAACTGAAGATGCAAATGTCATTGCCCCCTCCTCCAACTGGCTATCCAACCATTTCCTTGCAACAGCTTCATCTTCTTCCCCAGATGCTACCTCCCACCACTGAGCCAGGGCTTGACAGGGGAGACCATGGACACACTCTGAAGCCAAGTCTGCCACGTACATTACCTCCCTCCTTTAACGATACAGATGGGTCTGTGGAGATTCAGATGAGGAAGGTAAATCCTCCTCCTCCGTACCCGGGGACCGTAGTGTCTGCAGCAGCAGCTACAGCTGCTGCTCCTCCTCAAACTCTTGTAACAAACTGTGACAGCCCAAGTATCCTGGCACCGGACCCCTGCCTGAAAAAGGATGAATTTTTGCTTCATCCTGTCACCTTACAGTACCCAACACCTCTTGGGTATGAAAGGATCACAACCTTTGACAGCAGTGGCAATGTGGAGGAGGTGTGTCGGCCACGCAGGCGCCTCATTCGCAACCAGAATGCATACACTGCGCACGGCATTGGGGGCTCAGCCACGCTCAAAGTCACTTCCTCAGAGAACAAAAAAATTCAGCTTCCATACAGCTCAGCAACATTAAGTCGTCTTTCTGTCCCTCGATACACAATACCAAGTGGAGACCCCCCTCCTTACCCTGATCCAGCCAATCAGGTAACAGCTACACTTCCTCCTCCACAGAGAATTGAAAGCAGCCTCATTCATGCCACTCTACGTCGTGAACGAAGGGATGTGGGCCTCAAAGTGCCACAGATGATGGACAGCTCAAGAACACTACCTACTAAAGCTAAAATGAACAGTGCATTAGCCATTTCCTACCAGCAGAGGGTGCCCACTGCCTTATACACATGCACACAGTGCAGTAGTAACAGCAGCAGCACCAGTGTTAGTGTCAGTGGAGGTGGAACTACCAGTAGTGGTATTGCAGGTGGAACGGTGGTAAGGCAGGACTTCCCACCAGGGAAAGGTGCGCATCACAGTACCATTATAGTTCACTCCAAAAATGCCTCGCCAATGGCATCTCAGTCATCGTACAGTCTACTGGGTGGCGTTGACAATAGTCGGGACAGAACAGTGTACGTTAACTCTGCATTTACTGAGGATGAGACTTTAAATCAGCAGTGTCACCTTGAAAAATCAGTACGTCAGCTGACTCTTGGTGATGTCAGCTTGACAGTAAAACGCCCTCCGCCTTACCAGTGGGACACCTCCGCCGCAGAAGATTTCTGGCTCACCCCGGATCAAACACTGTTAGCTCCCCCACCTCATAAACCGCCTCCACTTATTATCAGTCAAGCTCAGCACCTTGATGTGACTCGGCTTCCTTTTGTCCTCACAACTAAACCTCCCACCAGTCCGAGCACAAGCACTCTTACTTTTCCATCAGGTTACCAGATATCCCTGTCACCTTTTCCTCCAGGGGTGGGTCACAGTGGACCCCCACTTCAGACTTTGCCAAACCCTCCACAACAATGTTCTCCAAATGAAGTGGTCGCTCCTGTCCCTTTTGCTCAGCAGGACCCCAATTTGGTCTTGCCACCGGGCTACCCTCCAAATCTGGCGAACTTGGCCTGCTGTCCTCTCCCTCCTCTGTACCCAGGAGCAAGCTCATGTGCTGGACTTCAACTGCACCCGGTCAGCCTCCACCCCTGGAACCCTTACCCCTGCCCACCGCCCATGCAAGATCCTCCTGCCCCTCCACTCCCTACCAAAACTCACCAGATTTTGGAGAAGCCAATACTGTCCCCGCCTCCTCCTACTGCACCACCTCCCCCACCTCCTCTTCCCCCTCCTCCCCCACCTACCGAGTTGCCACCATCCAAAAGTGCCACAGAAGATCTCGCAGAATCTGCCAATAACTTTCCAGAGCCATCATCCTTGAATGAAAGCCCTGTCCCACAAGAGTCAGAGCGCTTCAACAAGAAGAGCCGCAAAAGGCTCGACAGCCGGGCAGAGGAGGCCAACATGCCCACTGTGTCTGAGGGCAAATCCAGAAAGGAAGGGCGTGCGCTGTCTGATTTCAACACTCTCATTGCGAGCCCGAGGCTTGGTAGCAGAGAGAAAAAGAAGCCCAAGGGGCAGAGAGAACAACTTAATAAAACAAAGAAAATGAGCAGGACCACAAATGAGTTTCAGGATAGCTCAGAGAGTGAACCAGAGCTCTTCATTAGCGGTGACGAGCTAATGAACCAGAACCAGAGTAATAAGAAGAACTCGAAGAACAAGCGCAGCATGCGTATGGCCAGTGAGCTGGAGGAAATAAAGTGTCGCAAGGCAAATGAAAGGGAGGACCGTAGTTTAGGCAGCCAAGGGTTTGTCTACATTATGGCCAATAAACAGCCACTGTGGAATGAGGCCACCCAGGTGTACCAGCTTGACTTTGGAGGTCGAGTCACCCAGGAGTCAGCAAAGAATTTTCAGATCGAACTGGATGGTAGACAGGTAATAAGCAACATCAGTGAATTTAAGAATGATTTGTCTCTTCATCTCACAGGGGTTTTCTATTTTTCTATTTTTACTTCAACCTTTAAAACAAAAACACCAAACATGTATTGACATCAGCTTTTCACAAGCAATGATCTGCTGCTCTTGTTCATCTTGTATATCTTTGGGCTTTAGCTTAAAAAAAGCAACTTCACAATGCTTGTGTTTTAGTTACTGCTTTCTTTCTGAAATATCTTCTTCCTCTACTTTTTTTTTTTTTTTTTATAGGTGATGC
>VOQK01002373.1:33721-52624 GCA_015052645.1 Benitochromis conjunctus
ATACAGTGTATGTGTGAATTTTCCCACCTTGAGAGTTAAATTGACACACAGCGGGCTTTTACTGGGATCTTCCATTAGAAGCGCTCTGAAATCAGTCTGAGATAACGCCTTCAGCTTGGACAGCCTCATCTCTTTCAGCATATGTAGACAAAAGTGCCTGACCACAAAGTGCCTCTGCACCACCAGCAGTAAGTGCTCATGTTTCTTCTCTATCAGCTTCCCCATTTCACTAAGAGAAATATTACATTCCATTACTTCCAATTAACTCTTAAGTGGATCTGGCCACAGTGCAGATCGAGTTTTTTTTATACACTCAATATGTCATAAATATTTTTTACGATTTTACCTGTTGAGTGTGTAGCTCTGTTTGGCTACCATGGCTTGGATGATCTTCATCTGTTGTTCCCTCAGGTGTTGCAGGCAGGACTGCCCTAAAGCGATCCCTTCACTCCATACCTACACAAAGAGAAGCTCAGTTGACAACAACGAAAAGCAATTTTGTAAAATTCTCATGTAATTAGATCACCGGTCAGGGTTTAAAAATCTGAATAAAACACAGGAAAAAAATATCAAGCCTCATTCAATTTGAAATGTGAAATGAAACAATGAAAATCTTTCACCACAAGTTTTCTACCTGTCCATATGTATGCAGCTCAGCCCTAATGTCATCCAGTTGCTGCCTGGTAGTGCACTCCACCTGCTGCAGCTGAGCAGACAGCTCCTGCTCCAGATCCAGCCACAGTTTCTCACAGTGTTCAGCAGGGAGCTTTGTCTGAGCAGGAACAGAGGAGAGAAAAACATCCTTGGCCAGCTCCCCGAGCCTCTTGGACCAAGAGGTACGAAGTTTCTGAAGACACAGAAACTACATAAGAAAAACAGACGAGCTCTGTAAGCAGCCAGAATTTAGCGATCGATCGTTTACCTTCCAAAGGTCACAGAGGGCGTCAGCCACCCTGTCGTCCTGCTGCTGCTCCAAATCCCAAATCTGTTGCCTGTGCTTCATCAGCAACTCCTGATATACCTGGAGGGCACATAAGCTCAGACTCACATGCACACTTTGCATGGGCTCTTTTGCTTAGATATTGCAACTACAGTGACTAAAACCGACAAGAAGGAAATTCCTCAAGTACCAACAGATAATCATATTCATAAAAGCTCTCTCACACAATCCCATATGAACAGTAATCCCTGACTGATATGCCAGGGTGTTGGAGCTGACCTTGGTGAGCTCCTGTAGGTCACTGGGACTCTGTTTGAGTTCTAAGGCATGGCTCTTCTCCTTGGTCTGACTCCTCTGAAGCTTCTTCCTCTTGGACAACTTTTTGCTGCACTTCTCAGTCACCAGCTCATTTGTCTTTTTCACGCAATCTGCAGCACAGAGGAATCTGCCAAGCTCAGGATTATCAAGATAACGGCATTTCTTTAATTGCAGTGCAAAGATAGTTTGCTAAATATAGAATAAAAGTGAAATAATATGCTTTACTTGTTGTAATTAGCAAGTAGTCATGATAGATTACCTTTAAGAGAACAATGTCTCCTAGCTGGCTAGCTCCATAGTCTATTTAGGTTTCTCACAATTAAAAACATTTGTACTTTTATTTACTTTTGTGCTCCAAATAAGTCCAAAAAGAAAAGATTCTTTGGCTGACAATTGTAGATAGAGTTTATGTCTAAACAGCATCGTCCTGTTTGTTGTCTATGACAACAGTGAGAGTTATGCAGAAAGAGGCTGAGAGTCTGGGATGCACTAATACATACAGTATGACACTCTCTGCTGTCCTGAAAGAACTTGACCTTATTTAAGGAGCTAAAGAGGATTCCCAGAAAATGGCCTATTTTCAGAGAGTACACCACTTAAATTCAAGAACTAGGCTAGATATTATAGATCGCCATTTGTCTCTGGGAGCCTTTTGAGTACATTAGAAGATAACTCCACACACATTTGGTCAATCATTGTATAAATGTCATTACATTACTTCTTTCCCTATTTTCCTGTTTAGTAAATATATGCCTTAAGAAACATACGTCTTGCTATCAAATATAATTCTTTGATTTGGTAGAACCACACAATAATTTCATGAAATTCAACTAAAACAATTTCAGTTGATTCATCTTACCGTCAGTGCACTGCTGAAGGCTTTCAATCAGTGTAGCCTGAATTTTTGAAAGTATCTTTTCCATTTGGCTAAATTTCAACACGTCATCGCTTGTGAGCTGTTCCAGAGTTGTAGCTATCAAGCCATGCCTCAGAATCACCTCCTGTCTTAACAAGGCAGGCTGGGATTGAATAAGACCTGTCAGCTCCTCCCACCACAACAACTTCTGTTGCATTTTCTAAGAAATGGATAATAACAGAAATACTCAGAAGCATAGTTCCAGTCAGTAGGTCTTAAAATAATGACAAAATTGATGAGAATCAAAATAAATGCTACTCCAAATGACGAGTGTTAGTTTACCTTTAGATCTACTTCTTGAGCCTTCAGCAGATGCTTCTCTACTAACAGAAGTGTCTGAATCAGAGACTGAATCACATTCTGAGCTTCATCTGGAGAGAAAAAGCTGGTCTTCTTAAGTAGATGTTGGCACAAGTCCTCCACCTGTTTGCTGAAACCTTTGGACTATGAAGAGAAATAAACATTGTACAGACATGCTTATTCAGGAAAGGATGGCATAAAGAGAGGGAGTCTAAACGATGTGAAACAGCTGTTCCTCTTGACTTTTACCATTTGAAGGCCACGTTCAAGGAGATCTTTCTGACTTCTCTCAATGTCTTCCAATGTGCATGGAGCATCGTGACTCTTCTCACTCACAGCTTGGCCTGCAGGCAACTGTTTCCTCAACTCATTCACTTCCTTAAATAATAAAAACTGATGCTTACATTGAAGATTTTTAAGAGTCAGTGATTCTAAATACAGTATTAGTAATTGACTCCTACCTTTTCTTGCATCTGAAGAATATTCTTGGAAAAGGAAGCATCATTTTTGTCTTTTGGAAACCGATAGTTCAATATTATTTTCACCATCTGTAGAAAGATCTAAAATATGAAGTAAATAAAAAATTATATTAGTGTGATAACATTCTTTAAAGAATATCTACAAGAGATCGAGTACATGATAAGACAGACCATTAAAGCTCACCAGATATTTTTCGTCTTGAAGCTGAGAGCAGTGATGTTGTATATCCTGCAGGGCCAAACAGTAAAGGCTGATCCTACCTCCAAAACTGTGTAAACAAACGGGGGAGTGCTGTTACTTGGATCCTGTGCAATGTGCATGATTGCTGGGTGGTTTTAATGTGTGTGTGTGTGTGTGTGTGTGCAGTTATTTTTTACCCCGTTTGTGTCAGTGTGTGGGGATAGTGGGAAACCCTGTTAAAACTCTGGTTCTGTAAGCTCTTGGGGAACAGCGAGGAGAAAATAAACTGACTGCTGCCATCGTTGTCCTGCTCTTGGCTCACAGACTCTCCATCCATGAAGGAGGACGACTCTTCATTAGGCATCACTGGCAACTTTGAGTGCTCATGTAGTGATGGATTGGATGCTCCATCTGCTAAAGGCTGACAGGTACAGGGAAACATAAAGCGCGATCAGAAGCCAAGTAGGCCATGTTTCCTTCTTGTCATTGTAAAACACAACTTATACATTCACTCCATAGCAATTGTATTTGTATTGTATCGATTAACATACTTATTAGTGTATGTTAATCGAAGCTAAACTTCCATCAGTTAGTTTGCATCAGGTTAATATTCAACATACTTTGATCACTTGGACTTAACAGTACTGTGGGTATATTTGGAAAATATTTTTCAACTGCAATGTTGGTTACTCATGTGGATTCATCTGCATATGTAAAATCATCCACATTCTACTGATGTTTGTGGTAAACAGACAAGATTTAAAAAAGAAAACTGTTAAAATCAACAGCTTTAGCCAAAAAACAGGAAACACTTTAGCATATCTAGACTAAAACACTGTTTAGTTGTGTACATGTGATTCTGCCACATGTTCTAGAGATGGTGGACTTACTCTGTATTTTTGGTTGATGGGATAAACCACCTTTGCTCTTGATGCAAAAGCAGCCACATCGCTGTTCATGGGTGGCTGCTTCTTCTCCTGCTCAATAAGTAAACAGAGTAAACTATTAAAGAGAAGTCTTAACCATGAAATATTTTGTGACACTGAATAAAATTACAAGTTTATGTATGTACAGTTTTGATCAGAAGTTTACAAGTACTCATCATGGGCATGAATGTTGTGGTAATTTTGGACTTTAAACTGTTCTTTATCCCAGGTACAATGATTGCACTTTAATGACTTAAAAAAAGAGAATTGGGTGCACAAGTTTTAATTCCTTTTTGATTTTCTCTTATCAGCACAGGCTCAAATATATACATACAGTCATTTAAATGTTTTAGAAAGTGTGTTTTTAACCCTTTATTACTAAAAGGAGGATCCACGCTCCCAATGTCTATATTTAAGACGGTTCTACTGTGTCTTTTAAGTTGACAAAACCAACTCCAAACAAATTTTTTGAAAAACACTCATTGGATTGATCAATATTCAAATCAATGGGGACGTCCAAGGAACTCAGTGAAGATCTAAGAAGACTGTATATTTACCGGTACATAAGTTTGAAAGGTCTCTTGGAGCTTTTTCTATACTGCAGACTGCAAGATCATCCATTCATATAACTGGTTAAATTGGCTCAGTCCAAACAATTTAAATGAACACTACCAATTCTGCCAAGGAAAATGTTTAAATACCCAGCCAGAATTATGCCAGAAGCTTGCTAATGGCTGCCAAAAGCATCTGGTCAAGGTGTAACCTGCTGAGGAACATTTAATCAAATGTGGGATGTGTGCACTTTCCTTGACATTAGCACAGACCAGAAGTATTTACCTCATTCATGTACCTGCGCGAAACAACACTAACTTTCAGTAACTGAGTGTTAGAGTAATACTTTGTCATTAGTGGTTCCACTTGGAGCCTCCTCCTTGCATTTGGTGACATAGTTCCTTTGGCTGTTGTCTAATTCCGCATCATCAGGTTCAAGCAGTCTACTTGCATTGTAACCCTGATGGGACAAAAGAGAAAACAAACATCTCAAATACATTATATAAAGTGTAAGGAATCAATAAAGTGGATTCAGCGGATGTGGAAGAGACGATTTATGCTTACTTGTCTCGTCAACAGCAAAGGCTTCAGACAGAAGACATACAAAAGAGCAGCAGCTAATATTCCCGACAACCCTCCGCATACTGTAGTCACTGTCAGCAGTCCCGTGTACAGATGCAGCGACTCGGGGAAACTGACCAAAACATCGGTGGCGCATTCCGCCATCACTTCCCTGTCTTCCATCTTTGCTTTACATCACTGTAGAAAAAATAGGGAGCATTTTGTAGGACTCATCGAGTAAAAGTAACATTTGACGCTAGCTAGAAAAAACCCGAATCTCTACACTAAATTTATCTGCTCGAGAATGCTTTCAAAGGTTTTCGTGTTTCGTTAAAAAATATATACGGTTCAAAACTTTAGCAACCTACGATTTTCAGCAACTTAGTTGAGTCAAAACGTTTTCCTAAAACGACAAACTAAAAAACGGGAGGACTGGAAGGAGATTTTCAGAGTGTGTCAAGACCGTGCTGCTGAGCAGCTAGATCGGAAATCAAATACATTTGCTTTCAATGTTAAAGCACGATGAATAATCTCTGCTAAAAATAAATAAATAAGACACTCAATATCTAAAGCAACATTGATAAAAGTAAGTAAAAAAGATTTCAAACAAAACTTAGAGTTTCTTAACATATGTATTTTTTCTATCGCTATAAAAGTATTTGATTTTAGGCTGACATAGCTTCTTTTATTTTGAAACCACAGACCGGAAACTCTCTAGAGTACTTTATTCCTCTTGACCGCCTTGGAGTTAAACAGTTCTTCCCAAGTTTTGGAGATGTTTTCCGAAGTTTTTCCGCAGTAGCGGTGATTATGAAGCTTGACTTTGTTTATGTCTATAAGTCGTTGAAACGGCACACGCCTCTTCTCCGTAGATGTTAAAATTCAAGGACGACGTTCTTGAGTACCGGAGACGCTGTTACATTAGGTGTTTCTCAAGAAAAGCTAAAGAAATGTTTTCGTCGCCACCGCACAGTGAAGTGCAGACACAATGCAGATAGTTAGCTAGCGGGCTTCCCTCAGTGGTAGCACACCAACTCACGAATGCTTCGGGTACACTTTACCGTGGAGAGGGTCGCAATATGTATATATTTCTTAAATATCGAGATATCGTGTTTTTCTCCAGCCTTTTTATATTCACGTTGCTGTCCCGATGTATCAAGGCGCACCGGTGTATTGGAAGAAACAGCTGGACGCCAGTCTTGTTATAACGGCGCTGCTCTGAATACATCATGGCACACAACATCTTCTTTCCCTGACAAAGATAGGGTGAGTTGCTCAGTGGTAAAAAGTCCATGGTATTTGTTTAGCTGTCATCCAGAACCTTAAATTTAGCAGTTCTGGTCATAAGTTTACATCCACTCATCATGAGCATGGCTTCCATGGTAATTTGGGGCTTTTAATGATTTCTATGAACTGGTGGAATGATTGTACAGCATCCATCTTCAATGGCTCTAAAACAAAAAAACAAGAACTCTGTGCATAAGTTTGAATTTATTATGGTTTTTCCTCTAATCCTTCTCCTTGATGATCATGTCTGACTATAACTGTTATGTTCTTTTTAACACCATAAAAAGGATTTGTTTGATACCACTGGATTTGATTGATCAGTGCTCAGAGCAATGGGATAGTCCAAGGGACTTAGTGAAGGTCTGAAAAGGATAATTCTACCAAGTCATTAAATATGTATGCAATACATGTATGTAATCATTCCACCGTGGATAAAGAATGGTGCAAATAAATCATTAAAAAATTACCATGACAATCACTATCACGATGAGTGCACATAAACCTCTGACCATAACTACTGACCATATCATAATTACATATTAAATATAATACATGGGTAACTCTTAATGCTCTTGTCCCATCAGATGCTTTCCAGTATGGATTCAATACAGCATGACCCAAGCGGAAAATCAGCAGACCCATTACTTAGAAAGGATGGTTTGTGCTTTTTCTTAGGCAATAACACAGAAAATAATTTTTAAAATAATGAAATAATATTCTGGTTCAGCTGTACACTACTTCATGATGTCAAAAAGAATGTTTGGTTGTGCTTTTTTTTGCCCAATTGTGTTGTTCATGCAAGTGTAAATTTTTCACAATAAACGCCGTAATACTTTTGCTTGGGGAATGTGTAATATACAGGCTCTCTTTCAGCTTTTTCCCTTCTTTTTTCAAGCTGTTCAAGCACCATGTATACACATTTACCTGACAGATACAGTGGAAATCAGTGAGGCCAAAGCATTTTTCGGGAGGAGCCCTCTCTCTTCTTCAGCTCCTGCTGGTCCTTGGGGACACTCTTTTTACTCTTCATTTCCCTATGTGTCAAATATCTTGCACCTCAGGAACAGCAGAAGCACCCTCACCAGATACAACCTGGGCCACTCGCTGCCTCAGGTGTGTTTCTGCATGATTATTACTAAACTATTCCAAAAACAAAAATCAGCTATTGAAAGGATTATTGTGTTGGAAGAAACTAAATATATATTGTTTTGTTTTGTTGTGTTTTTATAATCCTGCAGGTTCAGAATGTGGTGCCTCCAGCTGCATTTGGCGTAAAATTTCACAAGTGTGCAGAGGTACAGCAGTAATATTGGAAGACTTAAAACCCTTCGGTAGACGCACATTTAATTAACCTGATATAATTTTATTTTTCAATCATGTGACCAAGGTGAAGCTTGACACTGATCCCCCTCAGCTGACATTGTTTCTGCTGGTTCGCAACGTGGGTCCTGTGGGTGGCACCAACCTATCTCAGGTGGCTATCCGGGACTCGATTTCAGGAATAGTGCCTCTAAAATCTGAAGGCAGAGTTGTGGAAAGAGGCTACCAGACATTTGCCATTGATTCATTGTTGGGTATGTTTGGGAATGAGGATGTTTAAAAAAATTATTTTCAGCCAGACTATGCCTACATGCTATTTCGGCAGTTGATATGTTCATTTTGCTCACTTAGCTGGATCTCAAGTTGTTCTCAATTATACTGCTCACTTAAGGAGTCAAAAGAGCGAAGTCCTTGACCTTCCAGCTTTTCTCACCTTCTCTAATGCCTCACAGGTACTTTTTTTCAATCTTCCTAATTGGCAACACTGTCAAACCAAAACCTTCTAGATCCTAATTTGCAGGATAATAAGGTCATTTCCAGCCCTCTTAGCTTGGTTGTTTATTTCTTTCTTGACTCCACAGAATGATGTCAGCATGTTTGGCCCATTAAAGGCTAATCTAACGCTGAGGATGAACTCCACAGACAGGGTAAGTTTGGGGCAGCGCCTTAATTTGTAGCAAAATCTACAGCACAGCACCAATTGTGTTGTTTGTTGTTGTAATCTCTTCAGTGTTTTATTTTTGGTGTTCATAAAAGGGACTTAATTGTAAGTATGACGTACATGTCCGTCTTTTAGATCTATCCTAACCACGGTGTTCATTTTGCTGGATTTGTTGCCGGGTTCTTTGTCACCATGGTGCTGCTGTTGCTGGGGTTTCTGGCTATAAACGTCATAGGTCTCAGAACTAGACTGAATCTTCTTCAGAAAAGGGTATCACAAGTTCATCTCTTAATCCCTATGATAAAGTTTAATATTAACAATGAATACTTTATGTGAGGTTGCTATAACAATGCTTACTGCTTATTGCAATATATTTCTTTGCATATTAATCTCTGTATATGTTCTTTTGTTCTTCATCTTCATTTTGACGTGTGGTATTTCTTTTGCTTCAGCGAAACAGAAGTGATTCAGACCCTGAGTTTGCAGACTCCAACCTGAGTGAGACGGTCAAGGATGAGGCAACATTTGAGGACAAGATGGTGGACACCATGGTTCTGGAGGATCCACAGAACATGTACAGAGCTTTGGAAAAGTGAGTAGATCAGCCCAGTGTGACTTAATTTCTATTAATGGAACAATATCAAAAAACAATTAGCACCAAAAGACAAAAAATAAGCAAATGTGCAAATGAATGTGTAATTGTGTTACTGTTAAGTTTTTTGTTTTTTTTTCTACAATATATCAAAATCAATACCTGCAACATACCACCTTATTCTCTTTATCATGTGTTTTATCTCTCTAGTCTGGAAATGTCTTCACTGCTACATGCCACCAATAACCTGGAAGCCGTCCGGATTCAGATTTACAAGGACGTGATGTCCTCCTTGCTTGCCAGACTTCAGTCTCAGGGCCAGGCCAGTGCTCAAGCCCAGGAGAGGCTGCTCAGTGTGCTCCACGGGCAGCTACTGGGCATGGAGGGACGGCTCAAGGAGGAGCGAGGGGCTCGCATGGTTGCCTTGGCTGGTCAGTGTAACCTGGAGACTCGGCAAGAAATGGAAGCAGAGCACTGCAGAGAGGCTGCTGAGAAGGCCCAGGCTGAGCTGCTGTGTCAACATGCAGACCAACAGGTAGTAACAATCCGTTTTTGCATTTTTAACTCTGCCAAGGATGTTAGTGTTTTGGGATTACAAAAGAACCACCTGTTTATGAAATTGGGTAAAGGAAGAAATATGTTCAGAATCAAGGTGTGTATACTAGTTTTGTTTTTAACAGTTCAGTCACACCGGCAGCTCGTGTAGCTCCATAGTGTAGTACGGTGTAGGGCATCTGGCATAAAATTGCCAACTCAAACATGTAGAGCTACCTGCTGTGATGTGTGCCCCAGCAATCAAGGGCTGACAGAAATGTAATCCTCAAACCACTATGGCAATGGCACCACAAGTACAACAGATGTTTCAGAATATAAAAGTTTCTATGAATATAAAATAAATATAAACATATGTTAGAAGAAAGATTTCACTTTCACAACTTTAAGATTAATTCTGAAATCTTGAAATCTCAGGAACTTCTTCAGTGTAGTGTCCTCCTGGAGAAGCTGCACAAGCTGAGCCAGAGTCAGCTGCAACGCATCCTATTGGTTCGTCATGAAGAGACCTCAGCGAAGCTCCAGAGGCAGATCATTGAGTGGCGACGGGTGGAGATGCACAAGATTTTCTCAGAGGAACTGGAGGAGGCCACCAGGATGGGAGAGTTGGAGAAGAGCACAGCCAAGAATCTTCAGCACGAATACTTTACTTGTCAGGTGAACAGTCAGAGCTGGTTGACTTTGTTTATCATTTGAGTGTCGTGTTTGTTTAAAGAAAAATGTTGCATACATCTACACTTGTAGATGAGTTCATAAAGTTGTTGTTTTGTTTTTGTTTTTTTATCCAGGATCAGCTAGAGGAGGTGCTGGATGTAGTCCTTGCCAATCTGCGCTATGTGCTAGCTGAACGCAGCGCACAGAGGAAGTTTCTGGTGCACAGCCTCCACAGCCTTAACAGCCTGATTTCTGACACCTTCTCCATCACCTCCAGCAACTTGGACAGCTGGTTCACTTATATCAGGGGGTTGGTGCCAAATAACAAAAAAAACACCAATGTTCCTGCATCTTTATAGTTTAAAAAAAAAATAACTCAAATGTGTCTGGTACTTAGTGTGAAATATACAAAACAAAATATACAATGTGCAAAAGGTCAGGGACATAAACGCTGTAGTTAAAAAAAAAAATCTTGTTTATATCTATGAACACAATTACACTATACTACAGTTGTGTTTCTCTGTGGTACTCTGTTCCCTTCTCCACCAGAGGGAGCAAACTGCCTGCAGAGCAGATCAACCAGCTGCAGGAGAAGGCTCAGAAAGAGCTGGTGATGCTGAGACAGAGACTGGATGAGGCACTGAAGCAAGAGAGGAGAGCCATGCATTGTGGACTGATTAAGAAGAGGAGGGAGCTCATATCTGACATGGTGAGCAGAAGTGGATATACACAGGCCTCTACATTTATTCACTGTAACTCATGTCAAAAATATCTGTTTTGCAAGGTATTTCCCATTAAGAAATTAAATCCTTTTTTTTGTCTTGTCCAGGTGAGGGCCCACAAACAGAGACAGAAGGATCTGTCGAACATGTGCAAGGGTCTGGAGGGAGGGATAGAGGTAGGACAGCATCTGCGCTGTTGGCAGAATTTACTGACAGCTCACAGCTTGGAGCTAGCAGAGCTTATCAACAACCTGGATGAGGAAGCTGCTGCAGACATCCGCAAGGTACCACACTCAGACTTCACATCACTTTATGTGTCAATTTTCTCATGTGAGACAGATAGAGACATGAAGTTGAGGTTGATCTCATACCTGTTCTTTAGGTCACCATGCGTGTGATCCAGGGTGCCATAGCAGACATCAAAGCCATCCAGCCTTCTGCAGCTCAGGCTGTATTAGCCCTCTTGCCTCCAGGAGAGCAAGATTTTCCGCTGCAGATGGAATCAGGGCAAGAATCAGGACAGGGAGCGAGTGCTCTCCTGGTGGGTCAGGAAAGACTACACCAGGAAGGCAAGGCAGCCTTACGTATCCTCAGCTCCACCAGGGAGGCTCTAAAGGAAGCCATGGAGAAAGAGCTACAGGAGCAGAAAGCACTTAGGACACGCTGCAAAGATTTCTTCAGGTCAGTGAGGCAATTTTACTGATTTCAGAACCTTAAGATTGTATATGTGGTCCTAGTAGAAGATGGAAAATCAAAAAAAGAAACGTCAAACTGGTTCCACAAGGTTAGGATGTTAGATTTTGGCAATTCTTAAAGCAGCTGTAATGGTAGTAGATGCCACACACTTCCAAGGATCTTTCTTATCTCTTACAAATAATATTTATATTGGATAATGGTACCCAGTTAGTTTAGAAGATTCACCTGTCACTTTTCCTTTCTGTCGTAGGTGTTTGTGTTTGTCCCAGCTGACGCTGTCTGAAGACGACAGGCTAAAGATGAAACTGGAGTTTCAGAAATGTCTCTCTGTGATAGATCGCTGTCTGGTGATGCCACACGCTGTCGCCAGAACTAAACTTCTGTGTGCTCTGGCAGCTTGGAGGAAGGAGAGCAAGAAACAGATGGTGCGTCTATAATCACATGTTACTCAATTCATTTTAAATGCTCTTAAAATGTTGCTGTGTAGAACTACATATTGTACTGATTGTCATTCATTTCATAGTTTGAATAAAAGCTCTGCTACCCTGAATTGGAAAGCAGTTAAAAGGATGGCTGGATGGATTGGGTGGGGGGCTTTTTCCTGCCTTTTTCACTAATCTTAAAATTAAATCAACATTGCCGTCATAGATTTCTCTTTCACTTATTTTAAGAGGCATTAGCTTAAGTAGTATGGCTAAACAATTTAGCTTTTTTGTACTGCAGTTTTTCAACTGCAGGCAATGCTCTGAATTAAATTTCCCTGTGAAACGCTGATCAAAGCGTGCATCATTTTATGGAGGCATGTAATGTGGTAGTAAAAGCAAGTACTCATCTCACTTTCATTACCAGGCCTTTATGCATTCTGAATTCTTTTGAACCAGTTCATGACATTTTTCCCATGGGATTTTTTTCCCATGTTTATTAAGTATGCATTAATATCTTCTTGTTTTTCAATCTTTTTATAATATTCTTAAGGTAACTCAAAGAAAGAAACTGATCCCCATTACAGCCAGAGATAATGATGCTTTTAATTATTTCTCATATGTATAAGAAATTAAGAGGAGCTACGACCAGTGGAAAACCCACACTGCTGTAAGCCTCAATTGTGTGGCTGCTGGATGAGTGCACATTGTTATTGAGAAATTATAAAGGGGATCCACAGAGTGGCTTCATTTCTGATTACATCATGATAGTGAGCTTGGAGTTCCTTCCCAACCAATTTCTGGATACTGTGGCTTTTTGCAGATGAATACACAATCCAAGGGGAAAACCAGTCAGGCCAGACAGAAAACAGACACATCCGACCTGCTGCTTTTCCAGAAAGAGCTCAAGGATAGGATTCAACTATATGAGAGGGAGAAGGAGATGGAGAGCAGTATAATGAGCAAGGTATAGCTATTTTCTAAAAACTTGATGATAATTGATTTTTAAGTTGATTTATTATTATCCTGTATTTTTACAGCATGTCAAAGTGATCTAGGAAATTCACAGAGCAAAGAAAACCATAAGTCTTGACGAGTTTGAGTTTGACATCGAAAATGTGCATCAGTAG
Source organism: Benitochromis conjunctus (assembly GCA_015052645.1). Taxonomy (NCBI): domain Eukaryota; kingdom Metazoa; phylum Chordata; class Actinopteri; order Cichliformes; family Cichlidae; genus Benitochromis; species Benitochromis conjunctus. The sequence continues at coordinate 46,931 of VOQK01002373.1, forward strand.
ATTTTGAGTTTATACCAGATGACTGAAAATCATCCATTCTCAATATGGCAGGTGTTGGAGGAGATGAAGCATGAGAGAGAAGATGATCTGCACTTTCAGGCAGACAGCCTGGCTGTGCAAATGGCTATCATCCATTACCAGAATTCTGAGAGGCAAACCAAAGTTTTGGAGACCTGCAGAGCAATGCTGACTCTCCATAGCCTACTTGTTCAACAGCTCAAAGAAAGAAAGCATTTGGAGAGACAAGATATGGCTCAGAGTATACAAAGCCACTGCTTGGTAGGTAGTATCTGACTCATGTGTGGTGGCTGCTTCTCTCCTGAAGCCTATAAAGTGTCATTCAGTGGAATTTTGTATTTTTAACTTAAATTTTTGGGTTTATTCTGAGACGTGGTTATTTGGAGGTCATTTTGACTCTTGCCACAGGGCCTAGAGGAAGCAGAGCAACAGCTGCAGAAGGAAAGAACAGAGGTGGACAGCCTGCAAATGTCTCAGCCCGCTATAAAGTCAAGTAAAACACGTCAGGAGGACTCTGGTGAGGGAGAGGAGAACCGTGAGCAAGAAATCGTGTTTCAGTTGCAGATGGATTGCAGGATGGTGGCCATCCTTCAGGATGCACTTTACAAGCGTGAGCAGGTTACTTCACTGATGACTGAGAGGTAAGCTGTTATTCAGCATTATTTAGAGAGCAATGAGGATTTTTGGGGTGTTGATACAAGCCATTCCATTTCACAATGTGGAAACTGATGTTTTCAGGTTTCACTTAATGACTGCGAAGAGTCAAAGCATGGAAGATTTAAAAGAACAAATGGTGCTCAAGAGACTCTATGCAAACTGTGACCAGGTCTCAGGTTTTTTTTTTTCTCAGGATAAGTGTTTGGATAATATGTGTAATAAAGACAAAACTTTGTACCACTTAGTTCAGACAAAATGTGTGCTTACGATTACTCTGCACTTCCCTTCGTTACAGGATCTGGACTTTGCATCTCAGCTGGTGAAGCGGTGTCATGTGTCTACCGAGGTTCTTCTGGAGGCCCTACGTCTCCTTCTCCCAACCCTGCCTGAAAGTGAACTCCTTTCAATCAGTGACGCCCTCTGCCCCAAGCAGCACCCTGTCTCAGGGTCTGCAGAACAGGAACACCCAGGGTAAGAACCAGGTTCTGAGTTTCTATCCTTTTATAAGAATCTGGAGGTTCATACCTCATCTGTCAACAGTGTTCAGTGTGTTTGACTTATGAGAGTGAATCTTATTCTAGTGCAACAGTAAATCAACCTTTGTCAAAGAGATAATCACCTTTTTTTTTTCCTGAACGAAAATCTGAACAGAATAACGTCACCACTACAGTTTGCTAGGGAAGAGGGAAGTAATGTAAATAACCAGGTAGAAATGGTTGACAACAAAATTGTAATTTTTAATGAGTGAAGTTAATACATTTGCAAACAACACAGCCAAACACAGCAGAAAACATAATGAAAGAACTTTTGTTCTTTCATTGTTTTTGGAAATGGTGTCTTTCCACCAGTATTATAGATTTATTCATTACTTAACACGATTTTTCATGGAGTCATCCTTCACTGAGTTGTTGCAGTTCTGTACCTGGACATGGTTAGTGATCACACTATGGGTATACTGCGCCGGCGCATGCTACACGTAACAGTTACCAGGCACTGTACAAAGCAATCACTACACACAGCTGGAATTTGGAGGTCAAATGTGCCCAGGCTTTGTAGGTATACCTATAATCTAAGCGCCTGGGGGCTCTCTTAAGCAGGTGAGTGAATTACAGATTCAGTCTGATTCACACATGGGACACTGGTTCAGTCCGGCACAAGGGCCAATGGGGGACATGACTCACAAGAAAGCAACAGAGTGTCAAGTGCTGGCACCAATCTTGATTGAGCAATAAAACATATTAATTTTCTATTAGGGCCATAACCGCTGAAGCCGCTGAAATCTTTAAGGAAATTAAAAATTGACAAATTGGAGCATAATGTTATTCATTTGATTGTTGGCTTACTCTATCCTAGCTGCACAGTGTTTAATGTGTGTCACGCTCTTTTACTGAAACTGTAAAGATTCTTTGTTCCTTGTTTAACTGAGTGATTACTTAATTTAATGAATTACTTTAATGAAAATCCTCAGTTTTAAGTTGCATCTCCACCTTATGTACATAAGCTAAAACATGCTTTTGTTTTGCACAAGTTGATCTAGTCTTGCTAAGGAAATGATAATGTTTTGTTTTTCTTTTCTTTTTTTTCTCTTTTTTAAGAAAATATATTTTTAAGTCACTGATTTGAAAAGAAACCAAACTCTGTGTTTTCCCAGCAGCCAGTTGAAACACAACCATCTCTGAGCATTGTTTTAAATTTAAATAACAAAAGCTGTTTTCCCTTAGCCAAGATGGAAAGATAAACGATTTTACTGATCATTTAATTTCCCCTCTTGTCCTGATGCACTGGAACAGTTTTGTCTGCACCCCACTGAGTCTGGATTATTTTACTGATGAATGATGCCTCATGCTTTGGATCTGAGCTTCTGGCCAAAGGACAAGGGAGTGAAAAGTTTGGAACAATATGCAAGACATGTGTTTTTCTTTTCATTAGTTCTTTTGTTTCTGCATTTTGTTTGGAGAATGGAGTTCACCAATTCTTAACAGCTGTTTTAGTTTTATTCAAAAGAGAATTCATGTATATAGTATTGTTTCATTTTCAAAGTTACTATTATGTTCATTTTTAGCTCCCTGGTTTTTGTTTGTTTGATTGGTTCTTTTAGCTGGACTCTGCTACAGTAGCTTTGCATGTTTTACAGTTCAAAAATAATTCTAACTGGGCCTTTAGTGCTGCCCCTCTATCCAAAAGAAGCCCTTTGAGCTTTTCTCCCTTCATCTTCCCAAGCAAGCACTCTTTCCATTGGCTGCCCCTCATAAACACAGCAGATGGGCGGGGCTTGTGTGCTTCAAGCCAAAGCTGTGCTCCATATTACAAATATATGCTCACACTGACATCATTCAGAGTACCATAAACTATCTGAAGTCTGATCTTTTGACTCATAAAGATTACTTGCACATGCACTGACCTCACTTTGGCCATGTTTAATTTGAGCATCTAACATTGTAACAGTAATCGTATGGAAGAAAACATGAAAAAGCATAAAAGATCCTATTAAAGTAGTGAAAGTGAACTATAGCCTGAACTGTAGGACTATTTAAGTTTGAGATGATTGTTCAGTACACAATGAAATGTCGGTCAGTACTTTTTTAAAATGATCACAAAAAGCTGAAGCAGACAGAAAATCAAGCTTTTGTCTGCATCTCTGAGGTAGCTGTGTTTGTGAACATATAGATATATCGTATATCTACCAACAAATATAGAGAATTAGGAATATTAAATATAGATAAAATATATTATAGCAAGTGGCGATGTAGATTTGGCTAACTATTTTTAAAGAAATTAATCAAAAATTTGCACAAAACAAAGGATAGGTGATTTATTTCTTTTACCCTAATGACCTGATTATTTTCACTATCACATATAGTCAGTGAACTCCTATGTGAAGATCTGGCAGTTATGTCTGCCACTCTGGTTCTGAGGACAAATGTCTCCCTTGATTTGACAGTGTCCTTTGCTAATTTGGGCACTAATATAAAACAGTTACTCCAAAGTGGTCAGGCTTTACATTTCCCTCCCGCTTGGTTTAATGGCTGTTTTGAGTTTTCTTGGCTCTTGTCCATGTTGATTTTAGATTTTCATGTTGAAACAGCAGTTTTGGCAACTTAAAAATCACCTTATTCATCATAATATACCTACAGTGTAGGTGATAATTATTTGATCCCCACATGGATTTTACACATTCTGTATTAAATTCATAGGAAAGTGTTCAGAGGTTCTGCCCATGACATCCACTCCCTGCATATCTCCTCCTGCCAAAATAGAGGCTGGCTACCTAAACACTGCTCCGTGTTTTGAAGGCTATCTTGAAAATAGTAATTCTCCTAAAGGTTTTGCAGTTAGACTTATCTGGATTTATTCATTAAACTGCCCAGCTTAACATGTTGTACCCTACTACGAAGGAGATCAAATATTTCATCCTTTTTCTCTAAATGTGAGATCACAAAACTGATGAATTATTAGAGTGTGTGAATTTTAGTATTAAACCAGTTGTCTGCAGACATTGTAAAGCAGCTGAGTTTTGTATTCTGCTGGTGACTTTTTGTTTAGGTGTTCTGAGGAGCTGAACAGAGTTCTTCCTGTCAAACTGAGAGAAGATGTGGTGCATAAAAATATGCTGAATATTCCAAGTTGCGCTGTGGATAAAGAGCGGTGAGATTAAGACATTTCTTTGTTCTTCTACCAGAAGCCATATAAAGACTTCATGTTACACTTCAGCCAAGGCTAATTTGTAGTTTAGTAGTCACCAGATATTACTGTCAGATCCTTAAATTGAAGTGAAATGTGCCTGTCGGATTGCATGGTTTGGCTGCGGTGACCACACGCATGAGGTAAGCGCTTTAACACTCCAGTCCTGCTAACAAAAGCTCCTTTGTCCTCCAAATCTCACAGACTCCAGGAAAAGAGGCAAAGTCTGATGGAAAAACTGCTCCCCAGGTCCGGTTTTGTGCTTCCAGGGGATGCTGCACCACTGCTGACTAAGGAGAAGGGAAAGGAGGACAGCTGTAGCAAAGCACAGCAGCCAGTTTATAAATCAGCGCTGCCTGTCAAAGAGCAGCAGTGCGACAGTGGAAGAGAAGGAGTCGTGGACACGGTAAAGGAAGCAGAGGAACATGTGACTCCAGCCTCTGCCTGCTGTGTGCCGGGGAGCCCTGCAACTGGGGAAAGGCTGTTTGTGTTTCGGAATCCACCTGAATCATGTGACAGTGTAGATGTCCCGAAAAGAAAGAGGAAGAGGAATTTCCTCAATCTGAAGAAGGGTTCAGTGGCCCCAACAAACCTACCTTGAGATTTGTCTTGCCTTTTTTGTTATAATTTTTAATGAGGATGGTATTTTATATATGATCATGCTAAAAAAAAAAAATCTGGTACTTTACAAAGTGTTAATATCATCTGACTTTGTTTTATTTTTTAATAAAAGCAGCTGGCTTAAGTTGTTTCCAGTCATTTCCGCCGGTCTCCTCAATAATTCAGATTGCTAATAAGCTGGTCATGAATGACTGGTTAATAAGTTACTATTACGTCCTAAACATCTTACCAAAAGGCAACACTTCACTAATCAGTTAATAGGAGAAAGAAACAGGCCAAAGTGAAACCTTGTAGCTGTGTGCTACTTTCAAACATCTGTTAAAAACCCTACACTGGACAAACAGATACAAAGTCTCCAAACAGCGTTTTTTTGTTTTTTTTTAATGAATAATCTCACGCACACCTGGGATTTCTACTAATGAATTTTGTGACTGCAGATCAGATGATTTGCTATGCAAAGTGACTGACTTTCATCTTTGATCAATAGCTGTCATTAATATCTTGCTATTATGTAATGCCGGGCATTAAGACAGAAAACACCGCAAAATCCGTCCGTCCACTGTCAGCAGGGAGAAATCAGTCACCGCTGATATTTGGACATGGCTGATTTGCTCTCCAGAACGCAGAAGATCCCAAATATATTTTTTTCCTCAGCTGTGCCTCTCCTCCACGTCATCCTACGTGCTTTTTTTTTTTTTTTTCTTCTTCCCCACCATC
>VOQK01002374.1:22881-48383 GCA_015052645.1 Benitochromis conjunctus
GTGTCACCGCCAGCTGCGTTGATCACCCCCCTCACCCTTCCCCATCTTTTCCTATGAAAGCTGGACTCAGTCTTGGCACGTTGCCTATTTGTGCTTCCTCCCCTGAGAACTTGTAAGAAGGAGTAGACCCAGTTGTGGAATGTTACTGTTCTCACCCACCTGCCCACTCTTAGGAAATCAGTCAGCTGAAGGGCAGTGCTTTTGCCTACTTAACTGCCTGCCTCAGAATTTGTAAGGACTAAATGTCCTTTCTCAGACTCTGTTATCATCATCCTCTTTGTTAATATATCTGTTGAGCTGCTCCCATTGGCTATGTCTGCATTCTGGATCCATCTGGCTTTGCGTCAAAACATGACAGTGTTGCCTTTCAGTCAGTGATGTTAGGGATCTTGTCAGAATCAATGGAATTATGAGCACCATTAGATTTTTATCCATCATGTATATACCATCTGGAAAGCGGGTTCAATTTTTAGCATGACAATGATTCCGAACATACAGCACGCCTGAACAGTAAAACACACATTGGACCACTATCAGTTATGGATTGGTCTCCCCAGAGCTTGGACCTCAAGATTATTGGAGCGGCGTGGGATCATCTTAACAGAGAACAGAACAAAAAGGCAACCAACTTCCAAAGAAGAGCATGTCTAAGAGAGTTCAGGGTATGTAGAAATTTAGGTGGTCACACCAAATGTAGACTTTCGAGCTTGTTAGAATTGTACAAACTCTGTTTTTGCCTTATATGCTGCATCTGCATTTAAGACTTATGCTCAGTGCTGTGTGTTTACCCTCGATTTGTGAAAGTTTAGTCCTGTGTGGCCTGATTGACAAAATCCACTCCCATACTGTACTCCACTGGCCAAATGTCTGTCTCACACAGCTGTGAAGATATGGAGTATTTCAACAGTAATTCATGACTGCTCCCAGAGCTTTCATATCATTTCAAGCCACTAGAGACTGTATACGTCTTTATCAGCAGTGAGTCTCAGTATCAGTGCGGGTGATGTAATTCCTAGGAACAGGCATCATTCTCAGAATTTTTTCTGAGTGAATGTCCTCTATGTTCTTGCCAGTGCTCTCGGAGTATTGAACTCTTGGCATTCGTATTTACATTTGAATCTGCTACATGACTCCTTTTAAATTCAACAGAATTTCATCGGAGCACAGTAATGATTCATATTGGCGTTTAGCTTAATGTTCTATCCAATGAGCGGGACACAATGGTGGAAGAACTCCTTTAATGCTTACTTTCTGTGGCACTACCCTGCAATTAAGGCCTGGATTATGGTGCATCAGTGCAAATAGCATTCGTGAAAACACCCAAATCTGTCATTTTATGGCTCCTATTGCTTTCTTTGTGCTACTTAAAGTGTCTCTAGTGAAATCACATTATCCTCCAGACCCCTCTGATACAAGCAACAAGCCTGCTTGTGTCACATTTGATTTTAAATCAGTGGTTTTGGTCGGGTAATCATGACTGTTTCCACCGTGGTCGAGTTTCACAGCTTTGCTAAATAATGGCTGGAGGGTGGGCGAGGAGGGGGTTCAGATTCCAGACCTACTGAGGCTAAAAGGAAATGATGTCACCTTTGCCCAGACTACCATGACTCATTAGTTTAAAACTGAGGTTTAATGTTGCCCTATTTGGAACCCTGGCAGCCTCCACTGTCTTGGCAGTGCCATGGAAACTCTAAAAGGAAGAACACCTGGGACATTACATTTCCCTGTCAACACATATTTCCATGTTTGTTCCTGGCATAAAAAAAAAAAAGATGTCTGTTAGACTACATACTACGTTCTTATTCTTAGCTCTCAAATTTCTTACCTGTGGCGATACATTCCTCTCTGAAAAAGCAGAGTGTGGCACACATTTCTAACATCATACAGGAGGTAAATGTTTTTCATTCTGTCATTGTTCACTCGGGAGTCAGATCATCATTGCTGCGGTACATATTGTGAGTTCTGCAGTTACAGAGAATAAATACTGAAAAGTACCAGGGAATATAAAAAATAACACCATTTAATTAACATTTGACTTGTTATAAGGCCCCTCTCCCCCCACCCATTTCCTTTTCTGTGCTACGGATAATGAGAGAGCAAATGAGCAAAGCACTAAACCTATGCAATGTAATATGTGGAAGCAGACTGTGAGATTTTAGCAGCATGCATCAACAAACTGTGGCTTGGACCGAAGGCAATCAACACACCCAGCAGTGAGCACACAAATGTACATAGTTGGGTGGCCATATGTGTACTTTTATACAGCTTCCCATGCAAGTGAAAATTATAGGAAGCTGTGTGTGAATGTGCATGTAGGCAAACATACGCCAACCACTGATTGGTTCAAGTTATTTCGGCCTACTGACTAAATCAAATGAGGGCCTTGAAAGAGTACCTGTGTATTTGAGTAGGTGTAGTGTATCATTCCTCGTGTGCAGCACAGGCTGGAATGATCTTGCCTCTGCACTTCTACCCGTGTGAGCTTATGATTAGCTCAGGCAAGCTACATTTAGTATTTTTTTTTTCCTTTGCAAGGGGGAAGTCCATTCATTATGATACCCAAGCAGTGAATCTCTTCAAATTAAAACAAATGCATTCATTTAGTTACAAAAGGTATTTGGGGGATTCAAGTCAACCACCCTTACAGCAAGTGATTTTTTACAGTTTATTTTTTCCACTTTATCAACTCAACCCTGCAGAAATGATAGAGAAGTGTACACATTTTCATCAAACGAGGCAACACAGATTCATTGTTGTTAACATACACAGGCAGATTGTGCTTATGTGCATAGCCCCACCACCCTCCCCCAAAACCAACGTCTAAGCCAGGAAAAACACTGCAATATGCAGTTTTTGTAACTTTGTGATGAAAGTAGTCTTTTGCCCAGGAAATATATCCATTCTCTAGGGGAGAAAAAACGCTTTTCTTATTCTCTATACACAAACATTGATCTTCAGTAGTTACATCACAAGCCTGCTTGGAATAAGTATGAAGCTTTCAACAAATACACTGAACAATACATGCTCCCAGATGATTTGAAGTGCACAAAAACCCTTTTCTGTGGTTTAATTTTGTTTATTTATTTATTTTGCGAGACATACTGTATCAAGATGGTCAACGCGGCCTTTGAATACATTCATGTCAAAGAAGAAGAGTTGTTGGGGGGGTTAAGATAATGGATGTTCCAGATCACTTCTGGCCTAGAAGAAGAGTTTCCCATCAGCAACCTAAACTCTTCCAGATTTTTATGGGTGTTTCTATGGATTTCACCATAAAAGCCAGAGGTAGTGAGTTAGGCTATCTCAAGAGGCTCTGTGAGTGTTTTATACAGTACATGATACACATCTGCTGGAGAAAACCTGGTAAAAAGCATAAACACAGTCAAGATTTCTTTTTAGTGGCTGCATTATATAGTGGTTTGCATGTTTACCTAACAGGAGAAAAAGATCCCTCGTTCAATCTCAAGAGGAGACATAAATCCCTTTGGAGTTGCATCAGGAATGGCATCCAGCATTGTGTGGATGCTACCTGCTGTGGGACCCCTTGTGAATAAATGAGCAGCTGAAAGTAGCTTTAATTTTAGCATGTGGCTCGCTTTTTCTTACTCCCCGAGTAATGGGGGTTACTCAGACCACGGCTCATATTAGTTAGGTGGGTGGGCAGGGGTGGGGTGTGTGGGGATAGTGTTTATTGACAGTCTGAATGACTCAGGAGAAGACCTTGAGCATGTTTGTAGTATGTAAGCAGCTCAGAGCAAGAGGCTGGCAAGTGCTGCCAAGTTCCAGGGACAAAACCTTGGTAACTGGAGAGCGACAATGTGTATGAGCATTTAAAGATGCATGTTTGTCTTCATACAAAAATAGTTTGTTTGTTTTTTATTTCCCATGGTGCATGGTGGAAAATAATTAAACATGTTATTTTTAACCTTTTTTAATCAGTGGTCTCACTTGGTTTAAAAGGTTCCCATGTGAGATACCTACCAGGCAAGATACAAAAAGCTTTTGACCTTGTGAGCCGGTCTTAAGCTTCGCATTCCTGGGAGGCCGTGTTGCCTGAGAGATCTGAGGGATTTCTAGCTTCCACAACTCCCCGTGGTTTCTAACCTCAGTGTTTATGTGTGCAGGAGAAAGAAGGGAGGGAGAGTGAAGGTGGGGGATGGGGTTCCCAAGTGTGCTCTATAGTGACCACCACTTGACTTTGGCATTGTGGTTTGCACTTGTTTCTCAATCAAACCCTTACCTTCAGATGCTAAATTTACTCTTCCATCTCACACAGAGGACCCACAGCTAAGTTCAGGTCTAGTCTGTAATTCTATTAAGCCAAACCTAATATTATACAGAGCAGCACCTGACAGATACAAAAGCAATGCAATTTTTTGCTACCGCTAAGTGTTTTGAAAAAAGTACCTACCACTGGGCTTTGAGTAGCTTGTCAGCTTCATTCATTCCTACCAAAAGATTTAATTAACTTGTTATATCAAGTAATATTTAATTTTACATAATGTTGATTGAGGCGTGTGCAATGCATCATTACATCACTGGAGGGATCCTTGCAAGTTCGGAATATTTCAACAACTATGGCATGAATCAAAATGGAGTTTGTTTCTAAAAAGTGGAATCCTAACGACTTTGGTAATAGTCGTTAGGATTACTTTGATATCTGTAGCCTTGTTTGTTTTGGGTGTTGGCGATCTGAATCCACATTATTGTCTTTTCAGCTCAGTTTATGCAGAAAACATTTATCTTTTGCAGTATATCCAGTTGTTTCAGAACCTCTCCCAGTCGTATACAGCATTTAAATGCATGGTATATGCATTTTAGCCAAGTCTACCTCATGAAATATTAAAGTGTTGCATGGTTAGCTAGACTTGACCTAGATATTAAATTCTCCTTTCACAGACACTTGTGAAAGTCAGTACAAAAAGATGGTTAGGGCAGAGTGCCCAGATGAAGGCAGAATACCACAGTACAGAGCTGCAGACCACAATGTCCAGTGTGGAAGATTTCCTTTGTACATACAACAGAGGTATCCAAGGGGAAAAACACCCCCTTGCTTGTGGTTGGTCTTTTAAGTGGGAGCCAAAGAGCCAATTAGAAGGATCAGGGTGGATCACCACTAGTTTTGTCTTGATGTGCTGTGGTCACCAGATTGCCAGCCTGTCGCTGCTGCTTCTGGCTCCTCAGAGGGCATTAGGTTCATATGGATGGCTCAAAACAAACACACCCGTGCTGAGGGATTCTTCGTCTTTAGTATCTGGTAGGATTTGAAGAAGTGCTAACTACAAATCTAACAAGAGCCACACAACTGGGAACATGCAATTATATCATACCGATGGACAGACAGCTACTGGGGGAAAGCTTTCTATGGAGTCAAGTCAAGAGAAACTATGGGAAAGCTTCTATGTCAATCCTTTTCTAGCATATAACCTTTTCTGAAGCAATTAGTAATACCCAAGTACAGTTTTAAATGTTACAAATATAGATTTTCAGTTGGGTACACAGATTTTAGGCAGAATCATTGTAGCTGCACACAAATGGTCCTATGTTTCACTTTTGACAGAGATTCACATTTTTACCTGTCGTATTCTTGCCTCTTGTAATACTATTGTAAGATAACGGAAAAAAAATGAAAACAAGTTAAACAAGGTAAAACAAGTGAAATGTTGGAATTTTGAGTAATTTAAGAAAAGGATTGTTGAGGTTTGGCAATAGAGACGTCATTTGTATGGTCTTGAAGGAAGAGATAGTGGATGGAAAAAAGCAGAGTTGCATCCTTTGTAGCAAAAGTCTGCATGTAAAACATAGATGTTGCTACGGTGATGTCACTCACTGATTTGTGAAGCCTCAATGTCAGCATTTCAATTAACAAAATCTTGGCGTGTGTAGAGACAGAGGCAACCATAAAAACTGATCTAAGTTTAAAATTGAACGTCCATCCATCCATCTGCTTGGCGGCTCACCTGAGGCTGGAGCTTATTCCAGCTGTCACAGCTCGGGGTACACCCTGGACAGGTCACCAGTCTTTCACTCGACCAACACAGAGAGACAGACAACGACTAAAGCTAAGCTAAACACTTACATGCTCTTTTACTGTTTTACTCCCTGTTTCTTAGGCGACCATTGAAAGATCAGAATTGTACTAGTATTGTACAATTATATAACACATGGTACACGGTCATGTTTTACCATGTGCTTTGTGCTTTTGAATGATAATACATTTTATACTTTATGGGGGGGTTCTCCTTACCATTAAAACTGATATGACACTATTAGTGAACTGTACTGATGGTTATTGATTTCAGGTAGTTAACCGGTCCCCTCGAAGACTTTTTAGAAACGTCACCATTAAAAGGCTAGTGTCTGTTATTATTATCCAAACTTGGTTTCTGCAGTCTCAAGCGCTCTTATTTTAGAAGGGCCTCTTTGTCTGTCAATAAGGTATAATTTATATCTATATTTTTGCCAGACTGCCAGTCCAAAAGAACACTTTTTTTAGTGGGGCATGAACCATTTTGAGTCTCTGACATGCGAAAGTCCAACATAATGTAGATTTGCATGCAATAAGTTTAATTATTGTTATATTCTGATGCAATTCTATTATTAGTTTTGCCTTACTTTATGCTAAAATCTTTGTTAGATTTCCATTTATGATTCATAGCCTATCTCAAATGCTTCCTATCATCACAGAGTTAAAATTAGACCCATCAAAGATTTATATATTTAGGCCTTAGTTTCATTACAGCCCACTCTCACCAGTTCCTATCTTGTTAATCATTATGGACATACTGAGCGTGGGTGGTCATCTCCAGTACTGTGCCAAGAATTACAAACTAGCGGATGAAAGCAGCAGGGAAATTGACTGTTTGACGTTTGTCGACAGTCATCAACAAACACGGCAGCAAGTGGCGTCATCTGGCATTCAGGCAATTTCACTGCCTGTCTAAAAGAACGATAAGGGCATTTGATTGGTTCTCTTTGCTTGCCAGCATTTAAAAAAAAAAAAAAATTAGATTAGATTTAGTTTGTAATTTGTGAATATTGCCCCAAGATAATACTTTAATTGTGCTTACATTTACAGCTTCCTGTGAGCAGAAAATATAGAAAAAATGTGCATTTATATAAGTAAGAAAAAGTCATCAATTTAATTTCTTCACACCATCAAGAATCAAAATATATTTAATTTAGCACAACAGCCGAATAGCAGTCAATATATCTTCTTGGCTATACTGATTGATTGACTTGTATTTACATTTAAAACAAAGGTTGAGCTTTCTTACATCTAAGAATGAACTTGTTTTTAATCTTCCTTTTCTGTTATACCGTCTCTCTTTGCAATGAAAAATTCCTGACATCCACTTTAGAAGTGGCACAAACAGTCTGTTCCCACTGGGGGGCTCTAAATGCCAGGCTCTTGTTGCTCCTTTTATGCAACCACATTGACTTAAGACACGTAGCCACCACGTAGACATGGGCACACACACCCTGACACCAGAATGCCCCACTGCACAACACTAGTCTTCTGTCTGACAAAGTACAGGTTTAAATACACTGAAAGATCATTCAAAGGACTCCAAAATAGCTCATAAAGGACATGTTGTGTGGCTGGTGTTTGCTTTCTATAAACAGAGCCTCTGTGGCTTTAGAAAACTCCCCATCCTCCACCCATCTTCCATTCCACTTTTGTCTTTTCCATAAGTCAATATCTGCCTGAGAGTGTGGGGCTGCTGATTGTTTTTACAGAGCGTTGCTGTGTAATTTTGCTAAATGGTACTTGCACCCAGTTTACTTTGAGATGGTAAACAGTCTGGCTGGTAAAAAGTGAGGGTGTTGATCGTCTCAAAGCATACAATCAACATAATTGGTATTGTGGACTGAATGTATTTCATTACTTACCTGGGAGATAGGCGTGATGACAGGCCCGTAATAATAAGTACTATTTTGGTTACAACCAACATTATGGATCACGTTCAATACGGATTATCTTGTCTTACCTAACATGTGGCATGAATCTTTTGTTTGTTTGTTTCATATATAATATAGATGTTAGCCTCACGTGTGAGATTGCAAATAAAACACATTAACAGGGATTTGCAGACTCAGAGTCTCGTGCTCTTTTTATACAACCCAATAAAGGTTTTACAATGTGTTAGAGTTGCTGCTGTTGCCTCAAACAGGCGTTTTTAAATGGTTAAAAAAGAATTAGGAGTAAATACTTCCACTCTTCAGCTGCTGAACTTGCCGTGTAATGACACAAACCAGGTTTTAATCAAAATGTAAGAGTCAAATCGAGATACTTGTAGCTTCCCTGCATTTAGAACACTTTTTAAAGAAAAGATATGAATATATTCATTAGATGCTATCAAGTACTTTTCTTCTTGTTTGCGCTCCAATGATGCAAATGTAAAAGTGATGATGATGATCAGGTTTTGGGGACTTTCTAACACAGGTACATTTATCAAACAAGTAGCAGCAGGCCTGCATACTTGTGTTTCTTCTCCACTGCTGAAGATGTTGCTCCATAGTGGAGGTCTCAGACTCCTTGTTAGCAAATGATACAGAGGTCACATTTCCAAGCTTTTAAACATGCTTATATTAGCTAAATCTGTTCTGCTCACACAGTTCCTAAAAGACCACTGGTCCCTGAAGTCCCATTTATGTGAAATGTGAGATTAAATTAATTTAACATCTTTTGAACTGCGCACAAGTGAAAATAATGGACACAACTGTATTTGCACGCATCCATTAATGCACAACATGTTGCCTCAGTGGCATCAAATGTTTCCTACTGTATCTGTGTTCCATCACAGTACTTTTCCACTGATGTCTCACTCACAATTGCACTGTGCCTGAACCTTCTCCCTGGCCCCAAACCACACTAATCACCCAACTCCCCTACTACCCCTCCGCCCTCTTCTACAAATGTAATTTGAGAAATTTACAGTGAATTAACCATGCACTATGTTTTATATGCCTCACACACACACACACACAAACACACTCATGCAGTTGGCCTTTTTGCCATGACCCTGTATGGATGAAAAGGTTGCACTGTATCCTGCACAGGTGGTATATTCCTCAGGGATGATCACTGATTTTGCACGGATTTCATGGATACACACAAAATACACATCTTACACAACTATTCTGTCAAGAGGATGATGAATTACCTAAAGCATATGGCTAATGATAACTTGAATATTTTCACTGGAAACAAATCCCATGGAAACACTCATGGTTTCATTCCAAACGCCTCCTCTCTCATTGTCCGAAAATGATTCAACACCCACAATCATAAGTGAGTCTGTTGCACTGGATGACATGCTGTTTTACTCTGATTAACACAAGCACTATTACGAACAGTATTTCAGGTGGGCTCCGGATATGCTGGCTTGGTGCCAAAAGCTCATAGTATAGCACAGCAAAGGTTTATTAATCTACAGCTGGAAGTTAACTCTAGTAAAAACAGCAGTGTTAAGGTGCACAAGGAAATTAACTGGGAAGAAAAATGTGGAAGAAAAGTGGGGAAATTGAACTAAGATGAACTGAAACTATATCTTTGTGACTTACTGTAGCCTTTTGTCAAGAGAGTTAGATTTGGTGGCTCAACAGTATAAACAAAAGTATGTATCCTGTTGAATTTGGACAGTTTAAATAAATAATAAAGAGTAACTTAAGAATAGTTATTTTGCCACTTAATAGATTTTCTGCCTCGTGGCACACGCCAGGTCACAAGGCTCTTACACTTTAGATTAATGTTTTGATTCATTACCCCAGGCGGTAAATGAGTGACTGCACTAACAGGCATAAGAGTGCATTAAAGGCAGACAAAATATGCTGGAAACTTCTCATTATACCCGTGGAGCAAGATTGCCTCTAAACCATCAGCTCCAGATATGACCACACATAGACGGGCCACAGGCACTTAAAGTCCGACAATGTTGTAAATACTTAATTTAAATCCTTTGTTTGGTCAAGACCAGAGTGCTTGCCAGGGTAATGGCTAAATCACTATTTGCCACTGGGCACCCTGCAGTTAGTGGTGCACTTGAATTTACTTTGGTATAAAAACTAAATTCCCATCTCAAAAACCATTTACCCTAAGTATGGGTATTCATTGGGTTAAACATGGTGTGTACAACCATGTACAACTGTAAAAACACAGATTCTAGAGTTGACTTTATTAATAAAAGGAGGAAATGACCTCCAACGACCTGCCTTTGCCTCCAAAGCACAGAGTATACTTAATCCCACTTGCGACTTTCGAATATGTGTCGCCATTTCTTCCTTTTGATAAAGACATTGCTGTGAGAATCTCCTAGTTTGGTTGGTAAAGAGTTTTTTTCCCTGCATGCCTGGTTGTAATCAATGTCACCTTTCAGAGGGTCTGGACACTGCGCAGTTCAAGGGAAATGATGGCTACAAAGGGCTCTTTCAGTATCTGAGAGCCTTTCCTAGTCTGACCTAAATCTCCTCCTCCTCCTCGCCCCGCGTAGTCGCTGCTTCATAGCGGCTACTCAGAAATTCAGCCCTCGTTCCGGCTTTACAGGGAGCAAAGTTGTGCATCTGGTCAGGTCAATACATGGCCCTCAAGGGGGAAGTAAAGCTCCAGAGGCTGTCGGCAATAAAAAGAAATAGGATTTGATAAGAAGGTGAGAACTTAGATAAAATCTAGGGCTCAATCTGAGGTGGATATTTTATTAAGTTTGTAGATGGTAAACATAGTTATGTAAATGCAAAAAAAGTGCTTTTTTTTCTCTGTAAGCTCTGCCTTTAACACTTTCCTCTCTGTTCTGTCATCAGTCTTTTAAGCACCATCTGTACCACTTTCATGAAGTTGCATGTACATGTTTACACTTAGCCCCTAAGGTAAACTGAACCACATTTGCACTGATGTACATCATCACACCGCACCCAAGCACTTCAGGGCTACTCCCTGTGTAGAGGAGTACTTCAGTCCAAACCAACCGTGATGGGTTTAACACGTGACGCGTCCAGACTTGGAAAATGAACTGATAAAGTGATAACAAAATGAAAGCTTGTATGCAGTGGTAACATTCTACAATCTACAAAAGATGTTTCGGTTTGCTCTCTGGACAGCGAGTAATTTATATGAAACAATGTGCTTTCAGCTGCTCCATTATTATATGAGGTCATCACAGTGGATGGATCCACCATTTACCCACACTTGTGACCTCCTGAGGCTGGGTTTGTGTCTCCTTTCAGCGTCTCGTAAGGCTCATGAGGCAAATGTGTTGACCATACCACACTTCAGTATAATAAATGCAAAATTACAGTAAATCTGAAAACATTTATTTTCCAGTAGTTTTTTTTTTATTGAATTTTGACAATAAGTTAAAAAATTGTTTGCTGAGTTTCAAAATCCAGTCACACATATCTGTCAGGAAAAACCGGAAGACATTTTTGCAGAAGTATTTTCAGTAAAGCAAATCAGTGTTGCCAATATTCAGTACAGAAAGAAGGAAAACCTTTCAAGTAAAATGACATATCGGTCTTCATTTAACTAGAATTCTTATCGAGTTCTGCTCTCTTTGCTGTGCAAAATTACAGCATACAAGTTCTTTTAACGGGGTACAAACCAAATGGAAATGTAATAAAAAAGAATCACAAATAAAACCTTGACTGACTCTGGGTAGAAAAGCAACTTAACTTACACTGCAGAAACAGGATTATTAGCACCAGTAGTAATTTTTGAAGCAATACATAAGTTCAGTGACATTTTACCTGAAACACAATTTCATACACAATGGTCATCTGCACAAACTCACACAGTACAGCTAGCAAATCAACCAGGGTGCATGAATGATTGTTACCATGACGGAGTAATGAGAATCACGACAATCTACAGCACAGACGATTTCTTGAAAGATTTTGGTTTTGTGACAGAAATCATTACCCTCCTAGCTTTTTTTTTTCTAATTTGTGTATCAAAACTGTTAATTGCCTTTGTTACTTCCATTTCTTCTCTATTCTCTGTCTGACAGAGATTATTTGAATGCAATTATTCAAGATTTTAAAGCAACTGCTTTAAAAAAAAAGAAAAAAAGAATCGCATCAGCAGAACAGTTTGCGTACAAAACTTCAAACCATACAACCAAACAAAAAAAATTGGATGAGAAAAAGCGAAGCGTGGTCGAAAGACTTGACATCATAAGGCCGTCAGGTAGTTCAAGGATCGATAAAGGACACTGCAATGTAGCGGATGCCGCCGGTTGTGGGTAGGCCTTCATGCAGATGAGTCAGTCGTCCCGGGTGCATGAAGCTCCAGCCTTTCCTCGGTGATTCTATGGTGCAGTTATACCGATGGAAACGGCAACCCCCTCCCTAAAACAGAAAATTGGATTTATAATTGTGAAATAAATCACTGGGTTAGCAATACTGGTCAGACAGATTATCTAAGTGGAAAGCTTACGATAAAATCTACCTTCTTTTTTTTAATATTACAACTATTATATTGTGTATTATGTGATTTATGCCCCATAATACAAGTCCTTACCTGAAAGTCTATGCCTTTGTTATTGAGAGCAATGTTGATGGTGAAGGTAGAGGAGTCATGGTGGGGCCTCAAGTATGCTTGTCTCTCAGGAGTGTATTTTACAACAAAGTTCATTAAAGCATAACCCTGTGATGAAAGGATAGAAATGCATTAGCTGACAGTTGGTGTACTGATGTTACCTTCAAATAAAGAAGACTGCTGAGGACATAAGTTACAATGTATTTCACCATTACAATATGGTAATACAATGAAAGTGTCCCCCAGTATTACTTTATTATTATAAGGTTACTATCGCGTTAAAGTCTGTATACAAAAATTAAAAATGCATGGATCTCACAATTTTACTGCTAGCAAGTTCTGATAGTGTTTCCAGTATATTACTATAGTATTCCTAATGTTGGCATAGTGCACGCCAAACCATGTGCAGAGTCATAAATAATGTTATTTTCCAACCTATTGCTGACAAATTTGCCATTTTTCTTACAAACTGCCATTTTCTTCTCAGAAATTTGCCACTTTAATCTTGTAGAATTGCCTTTTTTTCATAATTTGGCCACTTTTTTCTCATAAATAAATGCCCCTTATTTTTTTTCCGATCTTCATTGGCCCTAAAACAGTATCATAGTTTTCCC
This sequence comes from Benitochromis conjunctus, assembly GCA_015052645.1. Lineage (NCBI taxonomy): Eukaryota > Metazoa > Chordata > Actinopteri > Cichliformes > Cichlidae > Benitochromis > Benitochromis conjunctus. The sequence continues at coordinate 36,028 of VOQK01002374.1, forward strand.
TAGTTTCTGGGTACTTATTACTGATGACCTTAAATTTCAGTGAAACATTATATTATTATAACCATTGTTGATACAAAAGATTACTTGGTAGTTACTTAGATATTACTTTGGTAATTAAGTGGTAATAACTTAAATTTTCCATATTGGCACCTTGGTCTTTCCACCTTACTACCCCATTATTACCACAATATTAACGAGTTGTAATGGAAAGTGCTACCAATGTGTCATCCAATAAAAAAAATTGTCATGAGCTGTCAAGATTCACATCAGAATTGGTCATAAACGCGAATAAACAGGTCTCATTACAAGATTAAACTTTTCTGCTGTTTTAACTCAGCTTTTAGTAGCAAAAGATCAGATTCACACCAACCTTTGTGTAATAGCCAGAGAAAACTTTTAACGTGACAGGTGATATGAACTCTCGGATGAAATGCAGCCACTCTTTCTCAAACCCAATTTGCTTCATGTGAATGTCATCCGTCGGCACAGTCTCATAGCCTCCAGCTATCCGCTTGTCCTGAGAAAAAGGAAAGAAACAGAGCACGATGCAGTGTGACTAACGACGGAACAAATGAACCACTATCCTCAAAGTGTGTGTCCACAGTTTTCAAAGTGATGGTGATTGCGATGATGTGCATGTGTTGTTTTTTTTAAACCACAGGCTGTTCTGTTGTCTGCCTGTATGAGACTTAATGACCCATCCAGCTCAGTCCTCTCTCAAACACAGTCCAAGTATTTGTACAAAATGTAATCTCCCCGGCCAACTTTGGGCCACTGGGAATTAGACACCAATAAACTAAAACACAGCTGGGTTTTTTTGTTGTATTCAAATGGCCAACATTATGATGAAAGTTAGTTTGATTAACTAAAATCACTAAAATCATTTTTCTTCTGTATACATTAATCATAGCTGCGTGCGTGTAACTTTCTGTGTCATAGCATAACTTAAGCTTGACATTTAAAAGCTAGCAAGCTAACCAAGAATAGTCTGTTTGATACTTGTTACATCTGGATGCCTTTTAACCCACAAATAGTGTAAGAGTTCTTCAAAGTATCAGCAATATCAACATTCTATTTTTCTACCTTATCATTTTAAAAGAATCACTAAACGTTTTAGTCATGCTAGTGGTGTTAGCAAATGGTAGCATGCTCTCACACTATTCTTGTGATGTTAGCTTTTTTAGCTAAAGATGGTGCTGTGCATAACCAGCCAAAACCAGCTTCACTAGCAGACCTTTTATTATTAATGATAGGAAGAATGTCTCCTTGTTTATGGGAACATGTAATAGGTATTTGTCATTATATATTACATAAATGAAACCATCATTTGATAAAATGTATAGGTATACTGGTTTTATTTAACCCTAAAAAAAACTTTAAGATGTTTAGTAAGATAAAGCAGACACATCCAACTATTAGTACATTTCAGTTTTCTCAGCATATAAGTTATGCTAACTAAATTAACTTAATCTTTACCATCTTTTTATTATGATAATGCTGAATTTTCAGACTTTCTACATTTTTGGAATCTTTATGTCTCATTTAGTGTTTTTTGTCCCTATGGTAAAGAGGTCAGTGATTGCCTCTCAGGTCCCGGCCTCTCTAATAAATAACTATTGCTTTTTGACTCATACTTCTAAACTGAATCCAGCATGACTGATATTTATGCTTGTGACCTTATTAAGATGTGTAAACATGAAACACAGAAAGAATAAGAACGGCACTCTGCCTGTAGTGTGATGATTACACTTAAGCACTCTATGTTCAGTGAAACTGAGCTAACAATACTCACCTCGTGTTTGCCTCCAGACCATGAACCGTAATGCTCCATCTCCTCGACTAGTTCATCACAAGCCTTCTCTGAAAAGACTGGGAACCAGAACACATCTGGACATGGCTATAAAACACACGCACACACACATTGACGCACAAAAAGAGACTACTGAGGATCGACTTGAATAACACCTTCACATTGAGCTCTAGTAACTGTAATGTAATGCCCAGATATGGTGAAACCAGATGTTGGGATTTTTTTGCTGCGACATTATGTCATCCCATTTCCCCTCACGGTCTGTATCTGTATGTTGAAGACATACAGATACGCATGTATATATACAAACCTGCTCCAAGGAGTTCTCAGTGAAAATTCGAGTGTAATTTGGGTGGATGTATTTCTCTTTCCAGTCCTGCGAGCAGAAAGTAATTCAGATTAGTGGCCAGTTTTTGAACTGTTTTCTGACCTGCATACCTCACAGAGCTAATCTCATCTCCCACAGGGCAGATCCCAGCTTGCCAAATACAGTAGTAAATCATAAAGCCTTATCAGTCAGGAGCCTTATCACACCGAAGTCATTATTCCAAAATTGTCTCGCATCTGTAATCGTTCCATTATTGTTAATAACCTTTACAGGTGGCTGTTGTTTATCTCAGCTATTCAGAAAAAATAGCTTTTTTGTGGTTGAAGGATAATGAGAGATCATAATGACTTACCACAGGGTTTTCAAATATCTGCCACAAGTCATTGTTGTAATGAGAAATGTTATAATTGGCTGTGGAAATGAGCCTCCCAAATTCGTGACGGTTGGTTATGTACATGAAGACTCCCTGCAGCAAGCAGGAAAAAAGTTGAGTAAGTTTCATAAAAGTTCGAGAAGCAAAAGATCTCTGATGTTTCACAAGCAAGATTCACTTGTCTACATAATCATCATGCATGCAGTATTAGAACACATGAATACTCATGAGTAGTTAACACTGGCAATAAAACTGACAAGCTGATACTTGTGGCAAACTACTAAAAGCTTCATTTGCACAAAACTGAGAATAAAGTCGGATTCAAGTGTGCTTAAACACACTGAAATCATTACTGAACTCTATGTTCAAACAGACACAGATGTCATATAAATAATCTGAGATTATTTATGGGTGTCGGGGGAGGGTCCTAGAGGGTTGGGAACTGGATAACATGGGGCAGGAGAGGAGGAGAGGAGTGGGAGAACAGGAACAGAGGGGTGCTGGGGAGGTCGGGACAAAGCAAATCCAGGAATTGTATGTATTCCCTCTACAGTGAAGCATGGGGAGGGAGGTGTGTAGGAGTGGTTTGGACTCACTATCAGACTAGGCTTTGTGCTTGATGAAGATGAATGAAGAATTAAGCAAAGTTTTGCAATCTCTTTGCACAAGGTTCCAAATCGCTAATGTATAAATGCATTCTGTGAAAAACTGTGATTTGGACCAGATGTTTAGCATGACTGGGGGAAAAATAGTTTGAGCCTAGTCTGAGATTAGTCAGTAAGTTTAGAAAGAGCAGCTGGTAACATGTGTGTGCTGTAGGGTTTGGTTGTTTAGGGTAAAGCATCAGGACAGGGGAACTGCTCACTGTGTGAACTAACTCTCCAAGCTTTTGTCTCCTCCGTGATCTCCTCTTAGAAGCAATCATAAAAACAATACAGAATATGAGTCTTTCTCTGTCTGGCTGAGATCATTTTACTTTTAGACCTAAAGTTAACACAAGCAAAAAGTCAACATCAATTTCCAAAGAGTTGCCAGTCATCTTTATTTCTTATGCAACAACGTAGGCAACTCAATACGAATTTATTAAGAATTTGTAACTGCGCGTTTTGTAAAAGCACTCATTATGAACTCATAATCACAAAACCTCCAATACTAAATTCAGTGTAAGGGAAAGTTTATATCTGTACTTAAAACTATGCGGTCAGTAAATGAAATAAACCATAGCTTAGATTGGTTTCTGAGTGCTAACCCATTGGAAATGGATGTTTCAGAAAGCAGAATAGTCAAAACAAATGGAAACCTTTGGGGGCCTGAGCATATGGAATGATTCCGGAGAAGGGGAGTCTTTTTCTCTGTGACTGGTCTAAAATAAAGGAGAAGCATCATGTAAATTAGGTGACATGAATCAATTGAAAATAAAAAACAGGGTGACAGGGGAAGTACATATGTCACATACATAGGAATTCAGGAGGAGAGGAAACACGCCTGCACGAAAAAGAAGCAAGATTCCCTCTGAAGCTGATGTTTTTGTAGGTTAACATGGGAGCAATGCATGCTGGGGGAGCAGGCCAAGCAAACCAAACAACATACACCGTGTTTGAATCAGACACCGTAGCTGCCAAGTCCAGGTGAGGCAAAGCAAGACTAGGTAACAAGTTGACAAGTGAAAAGAAAAAAAAAAAACACAAGAGACAAGACCCTTTCTGACTGGTAGCCAGTCAGGCATCGGTTGTACTGACTGTACTTCATGGCATAAAGTTAAAAGAAAGTAAAGAATGATGGGATACAAGTGTAGCAGAGAACCTCGTACGACCAAAGAAACACTATAAACACAGGACGGTCATGCCTTGCTGACGAAGACACTCATACGTACTCGTACATACAAACACCGATACTTGCCAGTCTTTGGTTTCCATTGAGCTGTTGAATTTTGTTAGCAGCAAATTCATTGCATAATCAAACTAACTGTTGAATTTATGTTCTACTATAAATATGCCTAAAGTTACTATGGCTTTGTACACTCTTGTTGCTTAATTAATTATAATATTTTATGTGCAGTAGTGCTAATACGGGAATCCTTAAAGATGACGATTGTGCCTTCTTACCATTTCTCTGGCATTTCTACACAAAGCCATATCTGGGTCCAGTTTTTCCAGAACAAAGTAGTTCCTTTCTTTCAGTTCATTCCTTAAGGCACTGCCCTTGACAAGGTACACATGTGCCATGTAAGGAATGTTCCACACACCCCTAGAAACAACGAGACATAAAGACGGGAAGTGCTTATTTTGCATTAATCATCAAAATTAGAATTCTAGGAATGCATTCATACAGTGTGCAGTAGTGAACTGTGTGGTAGTGAAGAAAAAAAGCTCATAATATTCATTTGGGATCTTTTAAACTTACATAACAGCCATTTATTTTGTGCATACTGTAGATCTGGGTTCCAACTGTTGGTGGGTGAATAAGTGTTTCCGTGCCATCTTAGTGCAATTCTAACTTACTAACTTACTTTTTAGCAAAGTCAGTCAGAAATAAAAGTTTAACTTAGTTTCATTTTTTTTGGCATCAAATCACTGGTCGCGAAGATTTCACTTTTCTGACTGTTCACATAGGCCTTCTAAGTTAGCGTGTCTTATTTTTTGTGGCTAAACATGAAGGAAAATATTTTCAGCACAATGGTGCAAGACTTATTCATAGTTATGGACAGAGATCCAGTACCCACATTTGCTTTGTGAACCATGAAATGCAAAGCCATAACTTTGTTTACCCTTATTGCTCTTGTGACTTACACGCGTTTTCTCTGCACAATGTCAACATAATCTTCAGATCGGGCGTAATAACCATCCAGACTCAAGGCTCCCCAGAAGTTGGACCACAGCTTGCCGTGACGAGTGACAAGGGGGCCAATTATTTTTCTGTTGGAAAGTGAGAGACGGAGTGAAGAGATGGTAACTCTGTCAGGGCAGTTAAAACTCAGTCAAATCTCCCAAGCAGGCAACCACCTATTGCACTGGACCACTTGCCAATGGGGTAAAGCCTCTATCTAAAATCTCAACCTCTAGCTGGATAGTATACTTCATATTACACTGCAGAGTCACAAACAGATCACAGAAAACCACGATTCAAACCACACCATTACGTCATGCTGGACTCAATTCAAAGAAGTGTACTTTCTTTCTGTTAAATAAACTGGGAAAACTTTTGCAAAATAACAGAACCATAAATCACAGTGTGGGTTCGTATATATGCTGCAGTATGTTAATGGTAAACTTTTTTGGTTGAGATAAATTGGACTTTTGTTCCCACAACCCCTGTGCCAGCTGAGAATTCCCATGCTGTCTTTAAATATCCGTAAACGACTTTCACTTTGCATGCCGCCAGTCACAATACCATGCCACGGCCACAGTGACATCTAGTTTATGGGAAGGTTTCTTTAAGATCATGAGCTGCAGAAGGGCAAAAAGAGGTTGAATGTTTGTTTTTTGTATAATGCAAAGTGGCATTTCTGAGTTAGTTCAATAGACTCTTTTGCTGTTTCCATGTGGCAAGAGAAAAACAGGAAGCCAGAGCAGCCTATTTTAAAACTTTAATTCACTCAGCTGTAATGTTCCTGTGGTTTTGCCACTTGCGGGATAAACTAAATGGTTCAATGATCACAACAGCTACCGAGATGGTCCGAACAGACTCAGTTGTGGCTTCTATTCCAGTTACTGTGTGATTACCTGTTTTGCTCAATGAGGAGCTTCAGTGTCTGTCTGTTTGTCAGCATGACATCAGAATCTATGCTGAAGAAGTAGTCACATGTGGCGTCCTGACGGCAAAGATCCCTAATGAAATTAAAACACAGACACGGCAGAGAAAATGATGCATTGTTTTCCAAACGAGAGCTGATTAAAGTCAATAAAAGGCTTGGAATTAATCACTGTCACAGCTTTAGATTTATCAACGTCAAAGTATAAGGTGTCGTTTTCAATGGTGGAGTCTGACTCTCGCTATCTTTAAAACTCCAGTGGATAAGGCGATTTCAGAAAATTAGAGACTGCTAATAAACCTAAGACTTCTTCATTACAGGGCTGTGCTGACCAATGCTTCCCGGCATGCTGTGCCTAAATGTTTTGGTCCAAATAAAGATGCAGTTTACACCTGTGCAAACTGTAAACTTACACATTGCAGAGGATTTAAAATCAGTCACAATGCAACCTGGAAAAAAATGAAGTAAATTAATTTAATTTAGCAACATTTACAACCTTCTTGAGGACAGTCTCAGGCTCCATCAGATGTTGTTTGTAGATGCTTATGACACCTGCTCAACTATGAGAAGACATTTTGGAATGGTCCTCCTTACATGAGTGTTTTCTAAGTGCTTACTAAGACTTTTAAATAACTCGACTTCATTTTCTGTAATAGGAGTGGACCCCTACTACAATCTTTTATATAAAAGTAATTTTATTGACAGAGAGGGGAACCTCTACAGCCCACATTTCCAGTTTCCTTAGCACTTTTTCCCAGGTTGGACTGTGAATGATAGTCCAAAGGACAAAAACTACAACTGTTTGCCTGTTATTAGTTTAGTCATATTATGGTGATTTAGCTGGACCTAAGACCACATTTTATGAGTAATCAATACAAAAAGACTACATAGCAGCACCACAGGTGTATTTGTCTCTCTGGTTATTCCTAATACAGACCTCGCCTGTACTGAATTATTCATGCTTCATCTAGCAACAAAGATGGTTGTTTTCACAAACAGAATCCATGAAAACTCGTTAAGAGGTTTGGAAAGCATTGCATCGTTAATCAAAGTCAGAAAACACCATAGCTTTTATAACCATTCAAAAATTCAAAGAAACTTCAGATTCTGAGAAATGATAGACTTATAATAGTTATACATACATGCCCATATTCCTGGCCTCTCCTTGGCTCAAATTTTCTTCTGGTCCCACAACTTTGAAACTGTTGAACACATTCCTGTTCTCTTCCCAGAACCTCTGGATGTGCTTCTCGTGGTAAACCTCCTGAGCAGGGAGCCAATATTAATGGATTATCAGAGACACCACATACTGTGTAAGGAGCCATGTAGGGATCTAGGAAAAAGAAAAACTGCATATGCAGCTGCATGTACTCACATTGTTGTGGACAAAAAGTTTGAGTTTATCCTTTGGGTAATCCAGGGTCAGCAGTCGCTGGAAGAATTCAGGAAGAAATGGAGTTGGCTGCTCAATGAATACTCCAACCAGCACATTTGGATACTCCTGTTTAGATTAGAAAAAAAAAAAAAGACATATTGTTTACATTTCATGAAAGTGTCCCTGGCAGTGGAACACTTGTTTAAAATAAATCATGGATGATTTTGACATTTCAGTTCTCATATAAGCAAACCATGAAGCTGATACAACTGGCTTTGCATTAACTCTACTTTCTTGATTTGACTTTAAAATTGTGCCTTGACTATTGTCTTTGCAGAATTTGGTGCTGGCTTCAACATTTTAAATATGCAGTTAACACATTGCAAAACCCTTTGCATCAATTTACTGAACATCTTTCATCCCAACCAGCTGATATGTAGTAATCTAATGAAATTCCAGTAGGTAACCAAAACCACATTACAAATACGTGCACACGATTCCACAGAAAGTTGAGGAAATAGCGAGAAAATGGAAAAATGAAGCAATAGAGAAGAGAAGAGCAAAGACTTTCCCATGACACTCAGCTCCAGCCCACACAGCTCAGTCTGGACTCTTGATCCTCTTGACCAGTTCATGGCAAAGGTCTGGGCCAAGGATGAAAAGAGATCTGAGCAGAACCGTCTAATTTGCAAGTTCCGCAATGACTGTGTTTTAGGCACAAGAATGGGAGCTCATCCATCAAGGCAATGTGAGCTTAAATTGTCACAGAAAAGCAGGAGCAGACAGAAACATTGAAACGAAAGCAAAAAGCTACCCTTAGCATTTCTTATAGCAGAGAAAAGCAACATCTAACAGTAGAAACAATGTTAAAGAACGCAATGAAGTGGCTTGGATGGGATTGTTTAGTCTTTCGTGGTGTAACTCAGTGTCTTTGCAGGGCTTAAGTTCAATCTCAAAACACAAGTACACTAAGAACCAACAAGTACTGCCTCCAAACTGGGTTTACCCCACAAGAAAGGCCTGGACAGTATGACCAAACTTTCCACATGACCTGAGCTTCCACCAGTTTCTGTCCCAAATAAACAAACGGGCACAGTGGAATGAAATGTCCTTTCTAATGTGCCCATTATTGAGAAGGAGCAGTGTTTTCTTCATTCACTGTGGAAGGTCACCAATAGCAACTTTCACAGTGATGCCTTTCATGTAGCTTGGTTTGTACTGAAACGGCTCCTGTTAAACTACTGAACTGTATTCACGCAGCATGTAGGATTACAGTAAATTTGTTTGTGTAATGAGAAAACATCAATTTTAGTGAACAGTAAAAACATATTTTGCTCTACACTAGACAGATTTTCCTCAAACAATTTTTAAGGTAAAAATAAATGAAGGTGAACTGAGATTTTGTGTTGGTTACAGTGCTCTCCTAACAGACCTAGAAGTAAAGTTTGGCACCATTCTTGACAGACGTAACCACATAGCCATAGACATTTCCCATTGCCTGCCATTCCTCCCGGCTATACGTTGCCAGCCTTGGTTGAAGTCTGTGACAAATTTTCAGTACAACCACTGTGAGTTGCTATTGTGGATAAAACCCACAGTGCGGCGCACGCTAAAAGACAGCCTGGTCGACAGTGACACCCCTTTAAATGAGCCCTTCTGAAAACCTCAAAAGCCATATCCTGCACCACAGATGTGCAGTGCTTCCTCTTGCCCAAGTAGTTCCCCGTGCGCTTATGCTCTTTTAAAATGGTCCAGAAATGAAGAATGGGCACATAACCTATTATTGCTGGAAAGACAGTGGAGTACCAACAGTATTGCTTATCTGTTGAAATGCGGAAAAAAAATCTGGGATCGTCTACTACTGTCTAAACAGTCAGTGATACATGGGTGGTTGATGTTGGGAAATGGGCTGTATGTGTCATCCTTTCCGGCATCCAGAAGAGAGGTTGAAGAAGAACTTTCCACAGCAGCTATTTCAACGCAGAATAAAAGAGTATGGAAAGTAGACGGAAAAAAGCAGTCTGAAGCACCTACTTTTAACTGAGAAAAGTCCACAACGTCATCATCACAGTGGCTACAGCCATGTTCATAGTTCCATGCATTGGGAACATAGTTGGCCAGATAGTTCAAGAACATCTGCAAGAAAAAAGCATTCAAAGTAAATAAAAGACTTGAGAAAGCTGAGGTCACATTCTTATAATATGTTTGAAAATCCTAACCTGGAATACAACTGTGGACATAAAGATTTATTGTAAGACTGTATCATGACTGGACACATTCACTTGCAGGTCAGACTAAAGGCCACAGAGTGATGTGTCGTCTACAGAAGCCAAGGCTTGGCAGCGATGTTATCATTCTTCATAACTTTCAACATATTGTTAGCACAACCATTGCTGCTCTGTATTTAGTGTGAAAACGTGTAATTTCCTGGTTGCTACTGTTTACCAGTCTGTTATTGCAGACGTTAACACCGTGATCGTGTAGCTGTCACTAAACTCAACTTGGCAAGATAACTGGGAAATAAAAATGAACTAATGGTCTGACATCGTGCTAGTCAGCTCACTTGACCATATATACTGTGATCTCTCATTATAAGCTTTTCTTTCAGCTGTTGAGCCCTCTGGGAAGAATGACTCAGTAGATTGGTGGGTTTGGTTCTTTAACAGGGAAGACCAAATATAAGCAGTTGGCCAAAAAATGCGACAGGGGAAGGAAAAGACCACAAAAAATCAACAGAATTATAGCGGACATCCTACTTTTTAGTTTCCTCAGCTCCTCACCAAAATGAGAGTATTGTAGCTATATTCACTGCCTTTTATTCCTAGGTAACTAGCAAGTATCACATTACCAGGAAGTATAGTCTAATTTATACAACGAACAGAACATCAGCAGCAGTGATGAATGGTTGCTGGATAAAATCTAAAAGTCACGAGCCAACAGAAACCCATTTGCAAATGGCAGGAGAGAGTTTGATAATTACATTCAAGGTTAGTGTCATAGGTCAGGATAATTATCTTAAAAGTATCTGTTCTGTCCCTTAATTAGGCTACATTAGGCGTGTCCTTGACTGCAATTTCTTGCTCACTTTGGTGTTTCCGTTGCCATGGACAACTACTGGCAGAGAGTCGTACGCCGTGTTTCTAACTCTCACTCTGTCCGTTCCAAACTTGAGAAGCACTTCATCTGCCAACAAAAAGGGGAACACGACACATTTTAGGCCAGGTTATGAAAACTGACTTACTGCATGGGCAAGAGCTGCGAGGATTTATAAACTGCAAATCCTACATGTTCACTGAAAGTAATCCACAGATTGGCGGCAGCACCGTGTTTGTTTAAGTGGTTATTTTTGGTTGTTGTTTTTTTCCACTTAGACGCCAAGACAGAGTTTAAATTATACAGATTCACAGAAAATTCAATTAGAAAATAAAATATCTTTAAATTCTCACCAACAGCCCCGTTCAGGTTTTGAAAAATCTGGCACTTGTGGTCCAAAGTCATATTGAGAGATTCCTGTAAGAACACAAAGACCTACATTTAGCCATCCATAGCCATCCATAATTTAAAACACAGACACGTGTTTTAAATTAAGATGTTGCCATTGGGATTCAGTGGTGCACAGTTTACTCTTGTGGGTCTGTCTTCTCTTATTGCAATAACCACATCCAATTTGAACCTGTTGCCAAGCTGTGGAGCTCCCATTACATTACTAATAGAGACATGGCAGATGTTGACGTAGTCACGATCATTTCACTGTGCCCGTGGTTAAAAAAACAAAACAAAACACAATGGAGACATGAACCAAGCCACAGATTTAGAGAATCTTTGGCAGGACTTACTCGCTGTAATGGATCCAGGTATATTTTAGTGTAGAAGAGCTGGTCATCATCATTATCGTGAAGGTTCCACTGTGAAACTATTCTGTTTATGTACGGGGCGTAGCCAATTATACCTGCAAGTAATAAACAGTGTGAAACACATAGCCAGCAGTAAAAGATAGGGTGAGAAATGTTTGCAGGGGTATACATGGCTGGTAGGCTGTTGGTGACAATTACAGTACATCTGCTGGCTCCATGGTGTAGGTCTAAATACTTGGGAAGCCTAGACGTCTTAACATGGAGTGTGACTTTTGGCAATAATCCCAAGCACACACAAGAAATAGCTAGGGACTTTCTCTTCCCTTAGCGTAATAATGGGTAGTAAGAAGGTTGTAATCTTTATGTTTAGACCAACACAACTTACTGCTAGCTAAGCTTCTGAAACTATATTTGGTGGTATCTTAAACACTATAAATGCACATTCTCATGGTGATCTCTACTCCAGTTTCCCCCCCACGTCTCCTCTTTTCCTCACTGTGTTGCTCAAGGACAGTGACCACAATAACAGATTGCAGGGTTTGGCTGTGTTGTTGGTTTGCTCCGTTTTGCATCCTATCATTTGAAAAAAGCCTCAGACACTGTAAACAAGTCGATGGACAGACATGACATAATCTAAATGGCAGGAATGAGAGAAAAAAGTTCAAAAGAAATCACATTTTATGTTTTTAAGCTTTTATTTCTGATCGCTAGTCCAACCCAACTGAGCCAGGGAAAATGCTGGGAATCGCACGCCCGTTAGAAACATTCAATGCATTGTACTGCTTTACTAGATGAGGCAGCATAAAACATTCTCAGGAATGAAAACACACAATGCGAAACAACAGTTCACCTTTTTTATGATATA